>PVJC01004726.1:0-62348 GCA_004026665.1 Murina feae
GTGCACAAATTTTGTGCACTGGGCCTCTAGTTATTTATATTCCTCCAAATTATTTTTTAATATTTGTTATAGATTTCTGTTACAGATATTTGTCACAGTTTTTTTGGCACTAAACACTATCAGTTTAAGAAAAGGTTGTATTAAATAAGTTTGTAAAAAACTTATTTGTCTTTATAAATCTCCTTAAAAATAGCTTAATCCACATTTAACTTCTTTGACTAGCCCAGGAGCCCATTTTCAACCTTTGTTTATTTGTTTTTCTGTTTGTTTGTTTTGTGGGGAGAGCTTTTTTTGTACTCTACAAATGAGGTTAAGTTTGGGTAATTCATTTAACCTCTAGAATTCAGTTTCTTCATGTATAAATTAAGAATTACAGTGCCCATCTGATAGGATTGTTGTGAAGTTTAAAAAAGAAAATGTTTTAAGTCACTTTGGAGCCCATTGCCAAATAGTTCCTCAATTATTGTTTCCTTTTCTCTTTGTCCTCTGAACATATTGCTGTAAGTTTTCCTATTCTTTTTGAGTTATTACAGTAGTTTTGTGTTTTTGTACAGATTGCTAGATTGTCCTGAGAGACTAAATTATAGATATGTGTAGCCTTCTCATTTTGTGAGATAGTCTATAATAAAAGAGAATAAGGTAGTTTGGAAAATTGGATAGGTCATAGCAATGCTGTTAAAAAGCATGTGTTTACTAAATTAAACAATTTTCCCCTTTTTGTTTGGGGAGTGGGGGTGAAGGGATAGTTATTAGAAGTTCTTCCTGCTCTGCAGCATAATGATTGTTTGCAATAACTGACTTTCTGAATTCGATTTGTTTAGTGTGTTGCAGTTGTTTGTGGTCATGTGAATTTATTGAAGCAGTTATATGATCAAATATGTATTCGGGGGTTGTCAGGCTTTACACATTTGCTGATTATCTAGTTAGGAATACTGCTTATGCTGGTCAATGGTTCCTGCTGATTTAAAAACAGAAGGTGCATCTGTAGATAGTGCTTAGATTGTATAAAATTGGTTGCATTAGCATCTGACACTGCAGGAGAGCAAATTATATTTTGAACGAATAATTTTAAAGAATACAGCTGTTTGTGGTATCTTTGTTGTGAAGGTATTGTTTTATTTTCATCATCTTAGTTTCAATAAGATTTAATGGTCTACCTAGTCACATCAGTTCTTTTCGAGTGGGATTTGGTCTTTATAGGTTGAATTGTTTTTAGTTTTATATTTTTAATAAAGGAGATTGTCATCATTAGGAATTACTTTAAGGAATTTTAATTTACTTTTATTCCAGGTACAGTTGGGATCATTGCTAAACTCACAAAAACATCATTCAATTAGTAATGTCTAACTGATCAGTTTTAAAAATAGTTTATTAGTATTAATATTGTAATATTGCATCTTTAGTTCTTGTTTAAGTATATTTCTAGGTAGCATCACTTGAACACAAGAAACTAGTGTGCATTATTCTATTAATAAAGAAGTGATTGTTCTCTGACTTGATTGTTCCAATTGTGTGAATTGAGAGCAATGTTTTTTTAGCATGACACTTTGGGAACTGCTACTTGGTTAGGATACTTTTGTTCCAAGGTCTCTTTGAGTCAGTTCCTATTAAAAGTGAAATGTGACAATCTGTATAACAATGAGAATATTTGAACAATTCAATACTTGTATTATTATTGTATGGCTTTGAGGAAAACTTCATACTGTGTCTAATTGAATTTATTATGCTTGATGAATTTTTTAAACAGAAGAGTACCTTTTTTGTTTACTTGACCATCGAGTTTAAGTTTCTAATTATATGTAAAAGATACAAAAAAGTATGTACATATGCTGAAAATATACAAACTGAAAGGTAATAATACAGTAGTTACAGTATAGCATTTTCAAAGAAATACTGTTAAAAATTACATTTTCAGTAAGTTAGGTTCTAATAGATGGCAACAGGAGTAAAAATATATCAAATTAACATTTGCTTTCATTAACAGTTCCTATGAATTTTTATAAAAGAATTGATCGCATTGAATTTTTTTGGTAAATTATCAATGTCTGTATTACATATTTCCTTAAGAATGCCTTATAGTGTCATGTTTAGAAACATATTAATTTTAAACAGTGTTCTTTCCCTTTTTCAAGAGAACAAAGAATTTAGCTGCTTAATACTAGTTACATTATGTAAATTATTATGGTAAATGTAACATTATGTAAAAAAAAATCTCCAAAGTAGTTATATGAAAATTTATACCAGTGAAATAATTTTTGTTAGTTTATCTAAGAATATTACTATGAATGAAGTTTAGGGATGATTGCAGCAGCCTCAACTAAGAATTTATTTTCTCTTACCATTGTAACTATTGAGAGACATTTTTACATAAGTGACCCTTTTCTAAATCTAAGCTTTGGGAAGGAAAGCTTTGAGATTGTGAATTTTGAGGGCTTGGTAAAAGTTTGGATCGTGTTCCTGCGGAACTCTCTTAAAACTTGCTATTTCATGAGTATGAAAGAAAGCTGGAGGAAATGTCTGAGCGCTCCGCTTTGCCTAATATTTTCACTTGCTGCACAGTCCAGTACCTGTTTGGATTCGTTGTGCTTTTGTTGGATAAAGGTGTATAAAGATTTTTTCTTTGGGTCTAAGGAAAATTGACCCAATATATTCTGGTATGTTCTGTCCTACCAGATATCTAGCTATGCCATGTCATATTTATTGGGTATTAAGAAACATTAAAATCTTTCCTGAACATTTTTTAGAAGAGGGTGGCTTTGCCTGCAGCTCTTAGGAGTTAGGAGTAAAATGGCTGTTACCAGAAATATTTGGCTATCCATTGGAAAGTTTTCTTGATTTTCAGTGATGTACTCTTTCATATGATTATTAACCATTTTGATATCTTCTTTTGTGACAGTTGGCCTCTTTAAAAACATTTTTTTAAACCCGTTTTTCTGTTTATTTCTTTCAAATATATATTCTGGATCCTAAACCTCACAAACTTTTTCCTTCACTCTGATAATGTTCTTTTTCATAGTTTGGAGATTTGTTCATTTTGTTTGAAGTAGATTGGCTACCTAGGTAACTCTAAACTGTAGGGGAGCAGGTACAATTCTCTTACCTCATTTGATTAGGTTATGAGTGTCTTTAATTCCCCTGTTCATTCTTCCTCTCAAAACTGCCCTAATTTCTGGGCAATTTCAAAAGACATTTTTCATATCTTATTAGAGAGAGACCACAAATCATGTCTCTTGGTGCCCTCTTAGTGCCTAACATACTAGTAGTAATGGGTGTGTAAAATAATCTTTCAATGAATGACCCACTGTTCACTGGACCCTTTTTTCACTTTGAAAGGGGGTAATTTGATAGCCTCATACACCAGTTGGACCTTCTTGGAAAGGGCCAATGGTGAACATCTGAGGGCCAGGACAGGTTAGGAGCCTAGCATGAGTTAATAAGTTTACTACCTGGCCTAACCAGGATAACAATACAAATGGAAAAGATCAGGCATCTCACTTTGAAAGGAAGGGGAGCAAGAAATAGAGCAGGGCTGATGGGAAGAGTCAGGCTTTTAAGTACTGCTCAAAAATACAGCTTAGGTAAGGTTCCAATTCTATATAAGTAGTGGTCACAGTCAGGAAGGAACTGAATAGTTGGTTACTTCAGAAGCTGTTGTTTTTATATGCCTTCTGCATATGGGTAGCACTCCACAATCTGTGTTTGCTGTTGCACTCTGTGAATTCACCTGTCTATATCCCATCCTGCGATCATAGTTGGGAGTAACCAACATTGACAAAGTCCTATTCCTGTTCTCAGGGCTGAGTTGCTCGTTTATACAAAGACTAGTGGCCAGTGCATGAAATTTGTGCACGGGGGTTGGGGAGTTCCCTAACCCAGCTTGCACCCTCTCCAATCGGGGACCCCGTGGGATCAGGCCTCAGTTAGCAATCAGACATCCCTCTTACAGTCTAGGACTGCTGGCTCCTAACCACTCACCTGCCTGCCTGCCTGATCTCCTCTAACTGCCTCTGCCTGCCTGCCTGATTGCCCCTAACACCTCTGCCTGCCTGCCTGATCGCCCCTAACTGCCCTCCCCTGCCAGCCTGATCTCACCCCCAACTGCCCTCCTCTGCAGGCCTGATCTCGCCCCCAACTGCCCTCCCCTGCCTGCCTGATCTCCCCTGCTGGCCTGATCTCCCCTAACTGCCTCTGCCTCAACCCTTCCCACCATGACTTTGTCTGGAAGGAAGTCAGATGTCAGGAAGATAGTTGACCCGGTCTAATTAGCATATTACCCTTTTATTAGTGTAGATATCTATGTGAAGGACTGTGAGTAAGTTTGAGAGAAGCAATAAGTTCTTTCCTCAGGACCATTTGCCTTTGCTGCCACACCTTGATCTTAGGGCTCCCTGAGCACTTTCTTTAGGCACCTTGAAGTTTGGATTTCCTCTCTTTGTTTCTCTCCCCCCCCCCTTTCTTTTTAGACTTGTTTACCAGGCTCTTAACTACTCCTCACCAACTCTGTCACCCCAGGACATCCCACACTTCCTGTGTGCCTGCTTTTGCAGCCCCAGTTCCTGGGTCTGCTCTCAGCATGGATGCAGAGTTTAGAGGTTGGGTAAACCTTGACAAATTCCACCCAGGAGAGCATTGCCTTATAACATGAAAGTATGCACGTGATGGTATTTATAAGACTATTGAGGAAATGCAAATTGAAGAGGAGAGGTCACATAGAATTACCCCAACCCAAGAATTCTTCTATTTTCTCCTACAAGGTTTTATCTGAAATGGAGTCTGAGCCTTCATAGAATGCAGATATTTTAGTAATGGCAAGAGGGAGGAAGCCCCTCCAGATGATGAAGTGAAACTACTGAAGCAAAGTCATGGAGCCAGGCAGAGAGAATGAAAGGGGTCTTTAAAATTCTCATTACTATGTCAAGTGTGTAGGTCTAGTTTAGGACAATTATTGAGTTAATTGCTCCGTAATGGGAAATATTTATTTCAATGTTCAGATCCCCTAAATCCTTAATTTAAAAGGCATAAATAGAATGGTATTTAAATAGCCTCTGCTGCTTAAATTGAGAATTTTACTTCATTAAATGGACTTCAGAATTGTTTTCTATCTTTTCTGAGAATCTTGTTAACTCTGTAGGGTGGTGGGCTGCAGTGAAAACCAGAAAGAAGTTCTTTCCTCAGGACCATTTTTCTTTAAAAGGTAATTAAAGACATGGATGTTTTATCAAAGAAATGAGTTGTCTAAGGATTTTAGATCACAGAATGAGATAATTTTAGAGTCAAGAAAACTAATTTTGTCAACACTTTCAGTTTCTATTTGAGAGAATTCAGGTTCAGAGATTTATTTGCAGTCACGTAGTGATAGAATCTAGGCCTGCCCACTCCCAGTCCAGCACTTTAATGTTCATGCCAAATCTTTTTCATGTGACAATGGCTATTGTGGTTGTCTAAAAACTTACTTAGAAATGATTATGTGCTCTGCATCAAATATTATTGTAGATCAGGGGTGGGGAATGCCCGGCCCATTAAATAATTTGGCCGGGCCCTGCCAAGGCATTAGAGGTGAGTTAATTAAATATTTGACCAAATATATAGCAGACCAATTTTTAAGTTGATAATTTTGTATGGCCCGCTTATAAATATCCAAATGGCCCTGTTCTAGATGTAGAGGGTACAAAGATAAATGAAAGTGGTTCCACATTCAAGAAATTAAGGTTAGGTAGAGCACATCAGCAAATAAATGGATTATAGTAGAGTGGGGTAAGTCCAGGATAGAGTTATGCACAGATATGAATCATTCAAGGTCCAGTTGAAGAAAAGAGAAACCACTCTATCAGAAAAAGGCTTGCATGAAGAGATTTTTGTCTTAGAGAGCATTGGGAAGACTGGAGGGATAGGCTTAGGCTGACTCTCCAGAAATGACTTTCAGAGTAGCACTGAAGAAGTAGCACACCTAAAGGATAACTCTGTCATGTCAGGAAGTTGGGGGAGTCTGGAAGCTGCCATTCCAAATGCCAGCCCCAGGGTAGTCCCATTTTTGCTACCTGGGCTCAGGAAGTCTCCATCAAGCTTGTTGCCTCCAGAACCATCATGGCATTCCTTCTAGTTGTGCATCAGGGAAATAGGTTCCTCTTGTTACCTCCTGGCTTCTTTCTTGCCTGGGCTCTGATTTTAAGTCTCATCAGGTGGATCTGATCAGCAGAATCTAAATCACACCTAATATCATAGTTGCAGATGCCTTTGGGAAAGTTTTAGCTTTCCAGCCTTTGTAATACTAGAAGGCCCACAGAAGGAAGCTGTAATGGTGTCATAATAGTAACTTAATAGTAGTAGAAACAATAGTGACAGAAGCATAGTATGATAGTGATACACACACACATAAAATTTAATAGTAACAAAATGCTCATAATAGAGTGAGCCAGTCTATAGAGTGTTTAGCATTAATACATAAGAGAGGCACCTAATCTACTGTGATGGAGAGAGAGGTTAGAGAATTTTCACTGAGAAGTAGTACACCTGAGCTATTTTGAGTTACTTCTTCATAATGCAATGGTTAGCATCTCCCATTTTAATGGTGGCGTACCAGGTCACTTGAGTTTATTGATGTTCCCCTTTCAATTTTTGAATTGATGCTTGAAACAAACATAAGAACAATTACTTATATTTCCTATTATTTCCCTGTGACACATTCTGAGGAGTGCAATTACTAAGTTAAAGAGTATGGACATTCTTAGTGCTTTGGAAACATATTGCCAAATTATTTCCTCTTCAATCACCTCTACCAGTATTTATGTGCGAGGCCCTGTTCCAGGTTCCGGGCATGCAGCAGTGAGCAAGGTAGGCAAAAAGCCCTGCCATGATAAAGCATACATTACTAGTAGGGAAAAACAGATAATACAAAAGTATGTATTATGTTGAATGGTAAAATGTGCTAAGGAGAAAAAAATAACACAGGAAAAGAGAATAAGGAATGGTGGGATAATGAAATTATAATTTTAAATAAGATGATTGGGGAAGACCACACTAGGAAAGTAACTTTTGAATGACCTAGACTAGAGTGGTTCATGGTGGAGATGGAGAGAAAGGGTCAGAATTTGAATATATTTTAAAGATTTAGTTGATAGGGATGGCAGACAGATTGGATCTGAAATGTAAGAGAAGGAGCAGGAGTTCAGTTTTGGACATGTTAAATGTGAGATGTCTGTTAGAAATCCAAATGGAGATGATGAGTAGATGGTTAGATGAATTAGTCTGGAGTTGGAAGAGGCCTGAGCTGGAGAAATAAATTTAAAGTTGATAGTGCATATTTGTATTTGAAGTGACAAGACTGAAAGAGACCAGAAAAGGAGGACATCAAGAAAGAAAAGTGAAGAAGTCCAAGGACTGAACTCTGGAGGCCTTCGGTAGGAAGGGGTCAGTCGGCAAGGAGCCCAAGGGAAAGCCCAGGAGGCAGGGAAGTGGGATGCCAAGGAAGTCACATGAAGAAAGTGATTTGAGGAGGAGGAAGCAGTCAAGGTGTCAAGTGGTACTTATAGGTCAAGTCAGATGAGGACTGAGGATTGATAATTGATGTTTGCAGTGAGAAGGTCATTGGTGCATGCATAGTTTCTGAAAAGTGGTGGACAAAACTTGTTTGGCACAAGTTCAAGAGAGTAGGAGTAGGGGAATTGGTGACAGTGAGTATAGACGCTCTTTTGAAGAATATAGCTTTAAAGAGAATGACAGTTATGGAATGGTAGTTGTGGGGGATGGGCTTAGCCTTTTGAAAAAAAAGTTTATAAAATACCTGTATGTTTGCATGCTGATGGGAAAAGATCCAGGAGAGAGGTAAATTAATGGGAGAATGGGTGGGACAATGTCTGAGTTGATGAGGAGTGGGGCTCTAGTTCACAGGTTGAGAAGGGACCTTTGCAAGGGACACAAGCACTTCTTCATAGTAACAGGACGAAAGCAGAGTCTATGGGGTCAGAAATAATTAGTGCATAGAAATTGTGATGGAGGCTTGTGGGAGTTCTCTTCTGATTGCTTGGTTTTCTCAGTGAAGGGGCGTGTAAGGTAATTAATGGCAGTTGAGAATGGAGAAGGTTTGCGGGGAGAGGAGAAAGTATGAAATAGTCACTGAGGAGAGTGAGAGTGAATGAATTGAGGAAAATGTAGTATAATTGCCAAGTTGCATTAAAACTTATAGTGAATAATCCAAATTTAAAGCTAGATTAGTCAGCATAGCTGTGGGTTTTTCTCTAGTTTAGGCAGGTAGAGGATTGAGGGTGGATAGTTGGATTTAACAAGGATTGCAGTTTTGCCAAGTGAGAGTGACACACTAAGAGAGTCACAAAGAGGCTAAGGGAGTATCTGAGATTGGTTAGAAGACAAGGTCCTTGGTGGGGAGGAGGCTAAGGAATCAAGAATTTAGGGGTTTGCTAGGGTCATCTATGTGAATAGTAAAATTGGTAGGGGTGGTGGAAGTAGTCAGAGAATGAGTGGCAGTGCACCAGGATCCCCACGATTCAAGGAAGAGGAGTAACCTTGGGATCAGTAGTAGGTGACAACAGAGCAGAGGTGGGAGAGAAGTGAAGTCTGGTAACACGAGGTTAAAAACGTGGGTTTTGGAAAATGAGGGAGAATGGTCTGAAAGTGGCAACAAGGAACAGAGGCCACTTACCCCACCTCCAGGCCCATTGGAAGAGGGGTGGAGAGGAAACACACTACTTGAGAGGGCTCCAGAGGAAGCCGGCATTTGCTAGCAATAAGTATGTAAGAATGTGCACCAAATTTAAAGAGAAGAGGTTGACCTAGACAGTTCTAGTTTATAATAAAAATATTTCGAAACATGTTACAAGGTCTTAAAAAAATTGAACATAGAATTACCATATGATCCAGCAATTCTACTTCTGGATACATACCCCAAAATAGTGAAAGCAGGGATTCGAACAAATATTTGTACATTCATGTTTATAGCAACATTATTCACAATAGCCAGGAGATAGAAGAAACTCAAGTGTCCATAGACAGGTTAATGGATAAACAAAATGTGGTATATGTACACAATGGGATATCATTCAGCCTTACAGGGAGGAAATTCTGGCATATCCTACAACATGGATGAGCCTTGAACACATTATGCTGAGTGAAATAAGTTATTTACAAAAGGACAGAGATTGTGTGATTCCATTTATGAGGTACCTAGAGTAGTGAAATTCATAGAGACAGAAAATAGAGTGGTGGTTGCCAGGGGCAGGGGATGGAGGGGACAATGGAGAGTTACTCAGTGAGTTCAGAGTTTTAGTTAGGGAACATGAAACAGTTCTGGAGATGGATGGTAGTTATTGTTGAATAATAATGTGAATGTACTTAATGCCACCGAATCATACACTTAAAAATGGTTAAAATGGCAAATTTCACGTTGTGTGTGTGTGTGTGTGTGTGTGTATATATAAATAAATTTTATTTTATGTGCCTCAGGCATGAAACAGCACTGGCCATCGACACAGGCATCAAGCTAGGATGAACTAAGGACTAAACATCTGCTTTGCCCCTAATTGATATAAAAGCAACACCACCAATCAGGTGTCTCCTTGCCCATTGCCAGGGGTTATGTTATGTATATTTTTAAAGCAACCTCCCCCCTTCCCCCTACACGAGCATGCACACACACACACTCACACTCACACTCACACTCACACACACATACACACACACGTGGTCTAAGGATTTTAGGGTACAGGCACTGTTAAGGACTAGGCAGCCATGGCTTGTTTCCAGGGGAAGAGAGGCAGAATTTTGACAGGCATAGCATGTTTCCCTTGCTGGGGTGTCAGCTTTATCAATATTGTGTGCACTAATTTGACCGTAGCATTGGGGTTCTCAGTGTGGTTTAGAGGTCCTTGGAAACACATTTTCTTAAGTAGGAATACATTTTCTCTGTGTTCTCATTTGTGTTGTTTAGCAAGTGATTATTTTCATAGATGATACAAGGATTACTTTTACTCTTCAAAATTATTCTGTTTTTAATATGAATTCATCTTTCAAATATTGTATTTACTAGTTGTATTGAGTGCTAGTTACTTTGGAGTCATTTTGTTTATATCCTGAACTTGGCAATAAATAGAGGAATTGGAAAGCTCTCATTTATAATCTGCTAAGGCCTGTTTCATGACAACATGTTTTAGTTATTTGTCCAGTTGTGTTCTTATTGTTGAGTCACAATAATGATGAGAAGACAGATCAACAGGAGGATACAAATAAATAAAGCCAAAAAGGGAAGCCAGTGTTGGATTCTTGGGAGTCTGATGGATCCAGGCTGAATCCCAGCTCTGTTACTTAACTCTGAATTTGTTCTTAATGAGCCTCACTTTTATTATTTATAAAATAGGGGCACATCTACTTACCTGCAGAGTTGTTGTTATGATTAAATAAGATAATAAAATAAACTGCCTTTGGCAACAACTAGTATACCTAGGCATTCAGTAGGTGGTAGGTAGCTGGTAGTAGTGTAATTATTACTGCAAAGATATTTAATGGGACTCTGTTTCTGAAACCCATAATGCAAACTTAAAAAGCAAAGGAATTAGCAGGAAGGTCCTTCAATTTATACAAAGATTCACCTCAGGGTTTCTGTAAATCTGGGAGAGTCCCTAGTGCATTTGATGTTTACAGATCATTAGCAAACAGATGCCAGGAGGCAAAATAAACTGTAGCTTAAGGATTTTCGAACCACTGACGATGAAGAGAAAATCAGTTTCTGATAAAGTTATAACATTTTTAAGTAATGGCAGATGATGGGAAAATTTTAATTGGGTTTATAAAAGTTTATTTCAGGAACACATGTATTTCCAACTTAAGGCACATCTATACATCTGTAGCCATCTAATTTATACTGCTTGCTTATTTCTCCATTGGGGTTAATAATATAACAACAACTAACATTGTGTGCTTACTATATGCCAGTGTGTCTTTAGGAAGCCTGCAGCATTCAAAGGCTTGTTTTCTATTGGATGTTTTAAAATTGGACTTTTATCCATTTGGCGAGACTAGCTATTTAATGAGTTAATTTTATTCTTTTTTTCCTATTATGCTAAAATATTTGTTGGGTACTTATTAGTAGACAAGATAATTTGTAGGAGACAAAGCTAAGTAGAACATGGGTCCTGACCTCACTGAATACTTACTCAATGACCCCTACATTGTTCAGAAAGGTTGTGTGGTAGGTAGCACGAGATGAACCTAGGCCTAAACCTGGACTCTTCTCCCGGCCCTGCCAAGCTCTTCTCTGAGGCTTTTTCTGTCCTGGCCAGGATTAGGTTCTATGCCCCTCTACCAATCCCTAGCATAGCATTTACCAAGCCTGTGGTAATTGCTTGTTTAATTCTCTGTACTCGCCACTAGGGTTAGTCTGTAAACTTTTTGTGAGCAAAGACTATGTCCTATTCATTAATTGGATGAGTCACATCAGAGTATTTGTGCCATGAATAAATACTACTTTTTTAACTTTAGACACATGATAACCTATTGCTTTCTTTAACTGATAAAATTGATTATGGTAGTCCCAATATCATAGTTTTGTCATGAATATAAAATTAGGAATTTTATACAAAATACCTATCTTAGTGTCTGGCACATAGTGGGTACTCAATCAATATTTTTTTGTTTTTGTTTTTTGAGTATATAATTAAGTTATCTCTTTTCACTTAATTGACAGATGTGATATATCTATTTATGAAGACTATATGCAGTGATGTCATGTTTGTAGGACATAAAGAGCATAGCTGTCATTTAGATTAGATCTGAGGTAGTATTGGAGTAAAAATATGACACTTAGTACTCATACAAAAAGATGGGGTAAGATGAATTCTAACTCATAAATTAAATGGAAGCCTGAGATTATAACTATTAGGAAAAAAGTCAATATTGATCTGTCAATTTGATAGATTTTAGGAATTAGTTCCAAAGTCAAACTAATTTTAAAAACCTAAATATTTAAGTAACCATAAATGTTAATCCAAACTGTAATCAGATTTAATTTTCCAGATGAGAAGGTGAGAATATGCTGCAAACCATTAAAGTTAAAAACTAGGATATTCAGTAGGAAAAAGGTAAGAATATATGAACATATTCTTTTAACATTTATTTCTCTTCCAGCACACCCTTTCTTTTTTATTTTACAGCTTCCTTTGGAATTTGACTAACGCTTGAATTTTGGGTTTATGTGGTGTAAGTTTGGTTAAGGATCAGATTTATTATATCCTTTTGTAGATGAAATTAGTTATCATTAAGTAGTGGCATTTGCTCGTCAAAATATCACCATTCTCTGGAAAGAAAGATGAAGCTCCCTAGATTTTACTGCATAATGTCAATGGACTCATTATTTGTAGAACAGCTGATGCATTTAGGACTTGTTGATTCACTTAATTGGTAACTGTACTACATTCATAACTCCAACAACTAAAAACAATAGGTCAGTGTCTGCTGTTTATGCATAAATAGTAACATTGGAGCAGGATATGTCTGAAAGGCAGAATATGCTAGTTTGAGGAGAAATCTGGCACATGAATGGTTCCATTGCTTGCCATTCTGAGATGGCTTGTGCTCTCCTTCCCTGAATAATGCTGTTTGGGAGTTTATTATAGGTGTAGATGGTGACCTGTTCTTGTTTTATCAGGATGGCCTCCGTGAAGCAGTTTTTGAATGTATTTTCAATGCCAGTATTGAGGGAAAATACTAGAATAGAAAGAAGCATGAATTAAAATTGGTGATGACTCAAAAGTTTTTATGTCAGGCAGTCTTCATGTTTTAGAGAAAAAAGTTGATACCTGAATAGTTGTTGTTTTTTTAAGTAAGAAATGCCATTTGTACATGAAAACCAAATGTTCACTTAAAGTACTTTTAAATGATTTTTAAATTAGTGAATTATATTCCTTTTTAATTTCAGAATAAAAATCTGTATTTTGGAATCATTAATTTTTTTAAAATATATTTTTATTGATTTTTTTACAGAGAAGAAGGGAGCGAGATAGAGTTAGAAACGTTGATGAGAGAGAAACACCTATCAGCTCCCTCCTGCACACCTTCTACTGGGGATGTGCCCGCAATCAAGGTACATGCCCCTGACTGGAATTGAACCTGGGACCCTTCAGTCCGCAGGCCAATGCTCTATCCACCAAGCCAAACCAGTTAGGGCAAGAATCAGTAATTTTTAATTTAAAAACATTTTAAAGGAAAGACAACAGAAACCATTTTATTAGACTGTCGACGAAAAGGAAAACACTGATTTTTTTTTTTTACTATAAAAACATTATTTAGTTACAATGCTAATCTAGTGACTCAAGTATTTTATCATGTAAAGTAAAGCTGACTTTTTTTTATAGCTATAAAAGTAGTGTCCTTAAAGCTCTTTATTAGTTCAGTGCGGTCCAGTTTGCAGTCATACTATCAAGAAACTTTAATTCTACATTATACAAAAATATTTAACTTTTCTTTTTGATGATTAAAAGAAAAATTATTTCTGATTGTGTTTGGGGGAAGATTGAGCTTATCCTCAAAATGTACAACTTCTCAAACTATTTTCTGAGAGTCTACATTTTTTAGTGTAAAAAAATTGAAAATGTCATTAGGGAAAGAGCAGTGTAATGGACTATTACTGGTTTGCAGCATATTCCTATCTTCTCATCCAGAAAATTAAATCTGATTATAGTTTGGATTAACATTTATGGTTGTTGGGGAGAGGAAGTAGTATCTTAAACTCCATGAAATTGAATGAGATTATATAGTTTACAGCTAATTTTGAAGTCTCACTTTTAAAGGGCAGATTTTTTATGATTGTTAGCTTTAAATACATTGAATATTTTGTCTCTTATCGACTGAAATATAGTAGAGATAACGACTAGATAAATTTAGTAGGCATTAAATGCAATATTTTTTGTCTTGATTTCTAACATGTTAAAAGTGAAAGCAGTGGAGATTCCTGGGTTAACGGCCATATTTGCAGTTTCCTCTTAAATTTTCCTAAAAAAGCTCTGATTATAGAAGATAGTAACATTTGGTTAGTATGAAGCTGTTATGCCTTTCACAGAAAATGAAGACAGTGTATTTTTTAATAATCAAGTTAAAGTGTTATGCCTTGACCCTTTAAGTGCAGTCACTGGTGTGACAGAGAAAAACAGGAAAATAATTTGGTGAGGGAGTTTGTGTGTGTGTCTGTGTGTGTGTGTGTATATACACATACTAGTTACTGATGCACAAATAAGCCCTCATACATAATCACAGTACTTTTATGAATTATTTGCATTTCTGTTGTAAACGATCTGTCTACCACGTTTTCTAGGAACTTTGAGCCTAAGGCAGGACTCAAGGTTTTGGAGCCTGTGTAAAATAATTTATAGCACCTTTCTAGTAAGTTTTGCCCAAACTCTTACTGTATTAATTAAACATCCTGTGGCAATCTGGTATATCTTAAAGATTTAAAAGTCTATTATAGTAGAAAACTACAAAACATGGACTCTTGCGATTGAAGAATATTAGCTTTTCTTCTCTCTCTCACTTTTTTTTTTTGGTGGAAGACATAGCCTTCTAAGCACGCTCATGTTCTGTGCCTGAATGAAATTGTGCTGTTAGGAGTTTGTACTGTGACGTGTCTTTTAAATATGGAGATGTGTCTTATTGGCCTCCCGAGGAAGTGGTGCACTTGTTCTGTGTGGGGACAGCCTCTCGCGTAGCCATGGTGCTGGGACAAGGGGAGTGGTCCATCACATGGGGATAATGTGAAGCTTTATTAGGCTCACGTGGCTGAGAGAAATATGCCATCTTTCATACCATACATCTTGTTGGCAAGGTATTTTAAATATGATATTTGTTGTTGAAAAGTATTTCCCTAGGAAATGATTTTTAATTTTGTAATACGGTATTATTTAAATTAGGAGAAAGTTGCTGAGAGAAGGATAAGGGAGGAACTACTGTGTTCTTAATTTTCTGTCAGGGACAAGTCTTAGAGAAAAAGCTTGACATATGCCAGTAACTCTATTCTTACTGCCAATTGCCTAAGCGAATTATGTTACTTTTTAAAAAGTTAGCTGTTTGGTGACGCTGTGTTTGGAGGTGAGGGTATGAATGTGAGCATTAGCAATTACAGCATTGGATGGTGGATAAAGAAATAGATACATAAATATTAGACCGATGCACAGTTTTCCAGTATATGTTATTTTCCATATAAAGATATAGAACATTTCATAAAATGTTCCCAGACCGTTTAAGACTCAGAAATGCAGCTGATGCAATGAAATACATAGAGTACTTGTAAAAACATACAGACACGCAAGTGGATTGCTGCCAGACAGAAAATTTAAAGGCCGTTTGCTTAACTGCAGGGTGCTAGGTTTTGTACATGTGCCATGCTGAAACTGTTAGTAAGGCGGGTGTTGTGTTGCTTGAGAAAAGCAGATTGTATTTGGACCTTTTTAACTCAGATGTTTCCAATGTCGATATTTTGGTGACATTATGGCATAATGCTCAACTCATTGTGAAAAAGGATTTCAACCTACTGTATAAAATAGACATTTTAAAGAAATTCAAACAAATTATTTTTAGTTTTTGTGTTAATTTTTACAAAATGGTTTTCATACTTTTATTAACTATGAGACTGGCTCTCTGAGCTAATTGAATGAAACTTCATAGATTGGACTTTGTTTTTTAAAAGCATTGCCTTTTTTTTTTTTTTAATTGTTTTAGAAGAGTGTTAAGGACCCATGAAATTTGCTTTTGTAACCTTAGGGCTTAAAGAAAGGAAGTAAAAGTTTTAGGCTTGAATCATAGTAAATAAAATTCATGTATTATCTTGCAACATGATTCTGTTAAAATCTAGGAATTTCATTCTAGGGTTAATCTTAGGACATTTGAAGGACTTAAGCTGGTGGTGGTTATTACATTGCCCACCATTGAGGCAGTGTTTAGGATAATATGGTTTGAGTGACCCTCATCTTAAAATAGGTCAGTTTTTCTTTTTATCTGTGTTTCCTCATCTTTTTCAATTCTATGTTGTATATATGAATTAAATACATTTTAAAGTGACAAGTTAATCATTAATGTAGTTTCTTATTAATATAGTTGGTTAAAGAGATTTAAAAACCTTTCTCTAATCTATAGCAAGAAATGTATATTTTTAAATTAAAGAATATACCACAAATTTTGGGTTCTGATATTCATCCCCTCACTAAATGGTAAAAAAAGTTAAGTTTTTGATTTTATTCCTTCTTTATTGTCATCGGTATTTGTGGTTCCCAAGAAGCACAACTACTACAAGAAAGGGGAAGTGATATTAAAGATTTATATATGAGTCATTTTTGTCTGAAGTTTTCTGGTTAAAGAGTAAGTATTAAACACATGACAATTGGAAGAAAATGAATATGCCTTAGATTATCTTGTGGCTTTCCCAACCTCTGTTTTACAGTGTATTTTGGTGTCTTAGAAGTACATTTTCTTTTAAAATCTTTTAAAATCTTTCTTTTTAAATCTTTTTTTTGGTCTTGGGAACAAATTTTAAATCCTAAAGTACCACTTGTTCCACCTCACCCCCATCAAGTCCTTTTTGTATGTTTTAGGAATTATAGCTTTTGCCCTGTTTTGAGCGTTCCCTCCACTTTCACCCCACCCCAAACACACTTTGAGAGGTCTGTTGGGCATTTGGCTGTCCCTTTATTATCTTGCTGGCTAACTTTTCCCTGTAGACCTACCTATTGCCGTTACCGTCCTCTGACCTCCTGTCTTAAGAGGACCAAGTCCTTGTGTGATTTTAGCCCTTCAGACCAGAGAGAAGCAGACAGTGTATTCATTGGCCTACTGGGGCAGCCCTGCACAGTACTGCAGGAGAAATTACACCAGAATCTGTTAGTCATACTGTAGAAGCGCCAGTTCTCCCTTCTAGTATTTGAAGATGAAGGTGAAAAAAAGAAATTGATCCCTAGTTTTTAAGTCAACCAGAAGATACTTCAAGAGCTGAAATGGTCTACAGATCCTGTAAGTTTTTGTACCACCCATTTTGGGACTCTCTGCTCTTGATGTGATCTTTTGAATATTCTTGCTGTTGTTACTAGTCTTAGGTTAATGTCCTTTAACTTTAATGACAAAACAGGTATTTCTAGGATTTAAATATGATATGTGAATAGACCCCTAGTTTTCTCTCTTTTTGATTCTTCCCTACAGAACAATTAACTGTGTTTGGTTGTGATTTGAAGGGTTTTAACTTTTACATGGATTCATTTTCACAGAGAAGTACATTGGTGTTTTAAAGCATAGATATGAAAAGTGAGTAGTATGTATTGTGATGATTGTGAGAAAGGACCCTCAACGATTGTGCTTTTCCAAAAGCCTTTTGCATTGATACATAGTTTCTCAAATAGATATTATTCTGATACTCCCCTTAATGTGTCTCTGAGGAACCACATCTTTCTTTTATTGGAAAAGATTGAATGGTTTTCTAATCAATAGCAAATGGAATGCTAATAGCTTTTAATTAGTACACTTCTATATTGACTTAAAGACAGTGGCATTAGATTATCTTGCAATTATGATTGAAGAATCAAGTGAACCCTTTAGCAACTCCATTTAAGCTGAATGTCATGAAAGGTGTTTTCACTTACGTATTTTCTAGTTTCTGAGTGAGTTTAAATTTGTTTACACTGCTAAGCTAAAAGTATTGTTTTGTTTGTTTTGAAGACTTTACCTAGTTTTATCTGTATTTTCGAGAGCTTAACTGTGAGTATTTTGAGAGGAATGTATTTTATTTTTAAAAGCAAGGAATTTTGCATTTGTTCCTTGAAAGAATTCTCTCACCCTCACTGCCCTAACTTCCCCTCCCCCACCCCAATCTGAAACTGGTGTTAAAGGTGGTTTATCAAGCCTACATCTTTAACTATGAAAAGGAGGCTTCTGATTAGAGAAGAAAAGTCAAGCAGTTTAAGACTAATTTTCTCTGGAAAAAATATATTGAGGGCAATTTGCGGCTGGCGAGGTTTTTGCATTAGGTAATAGTTTCAAGTTAGCAGTAGCATCAGGTCTTTAAAATTTTTCTTTTTTATATTTCTGGAGGAGGGTAATGGGAGTGCCTCGCCGAACCCTTCCTTGTGCTCATCAACATAGCAGCCTCAGCTGCCCCCCTTGGATCCCCTGCCAGGGCTGCTATCATCTTCTGATCAAATATTAATGTGTGATCCTCTGCTTGCTCACTAATCCAAAGCCAATTAATATTATCTGTCAATTATTTACAGATCCTGAGGTGCAGAGGCAATTCCCAGAGGACTACAGTGACCAGGTTCGGAATGCGTAATTAATTTTTTACATGACAAAATTTATTTCAGAGTTGTTCAACATATTATTACTGTTCTTTTTACTGAAAGAGATAAATGAATTTTTAGAAGGGAAGAGAAACAGTAATTAGGAACCTAAGAGAAAAAGTAAAACATTCAAGTAGGATTGAAAATATTGGTGCTAGTTTTGGGTGTTACCTTCAGGGGAAAAATGCACAGGAAGTAAGGGAAAAAAAAATCTATCATGAATTTTACTTTTTACTTTAAGCTATGCTACAGTCTGCAGTTCATTAGGAAATCATTTGGATTTTTTAAAATGTTATTTAAGTGTCAAGAACCAGTGTAACAAAAAGGGGGAGGAGGAAACTTTATAACATATTCTGGGATTTGAAATACAGTATGGAACTATTTGTTGTGGTAGTATTCAAAGGAGAAAATTACACATGCAGGAAGGATTTTGAGGGTGGTGAGGATAATTATAATGATGGTAGGGAAAGTTAAGATTGGCCAATTGGTCCTGCCATCTTGAATTTCTTGTGTTTTGCAAGCATAAAATGCAGTGGAAGGAGCTATTTAAATCACAAAATTCTGATGCTGCTCTAATCTTGATAATTAGACCCAGGCTATGCATTCTGGATTCCAGCTTCACTCTTAAGAAACATTAGAGAAAAAGAAAATGAAAAAGAAACATTGGAGATGTTTTGTAGGTTTTGGGGGCACCTTACATTTTTAGTTCAAATTTGCAATTTAGTATGCTTTTTAAAGTAGTTTTTTTTTATTTTTAAAAAAGCATCTTTGATTATACTGAATAAAAAACGTATAAAACCTTTCACATGTGGAATATTGTATGCACTATAACATATATCTGAAGTATAACTATTTAATTTTGTTTGTTAAAAAAAGTCATTGAATGGGATATACAATGGAATGGAAATACCCAGTATAGTAATAGTAACACCTTTGCAGTGTGGCCATACAACAGAAGGCATAGTATCTGATACATCTTTGTGAATACAGGGGACATATTGTGACCAGGAATATAGCTGGATAATCAGTATAATGAGATGCTTTGTAATGAGATTTTATTGTACAAGAACTGAAGAGAACTGGTGTGGTTTGCTTTGTGTGTGATCCGAAGGCCTTTAAATGACATTAAAAAAATATTAAGCTCACTCTATCTCTGACTTCATTTTCCAACTGGACAGTTAAATTTTTATCTTGCCTTAAATTACAGTGCAATTGAGCCTATTGGATTTAAACTACACAATCCAAAGATTATAGGACCTTTTTAATTAATGATTTTCCTTCACTAAACAATATCCAAAAAGTGGAAAAATTTAAAGTATTCTTTTGAATAGACTTGAGGCCATAGTTCTTAAGAAAATCATTATTTTAAAATCTTGTGTCTAGGTAAATAAATACCTTTGTGGTTCCATAATCTGAATTACTCAGTGAGAGAAAATTTTGTAGGTGAAACTTAAAATAATATGGTTAATATCTGGATCTATTCCTTTAAACATGGTTTCTTACTATATCTGAAAGTTTTTGATCATCATGATATTTATTGGTATAACTTTTTTAAAAAGTCACAAGGATAATATGTTTCATATAAAATATATTTAGAAAACAGATAAATAAATAAAAAGAATGAAAAGGAAGAAAATATAAGCCATCTGTAATTTTACTACTCAGAGATAACCACTATGACAGTTCGATGTTTGTTTTTGCATGCTTATTTCTCAGTATATGTATACTAGAGGCCCAATGCACGAAATTCATACAAGGGCCTTGGCCCCGCCCTCTGCCCACCACGACAGTGGCTGAGGAGCCTCTGTCACCACTGCTGTGGCTTTGTCCAGAAGGAAGGAAGTCTGGAAGGACATCTGGTCTAATTAGCATATTATGCTCTTATTATTATAGATATAGATGTTTGTGTGTTTGGGGAGAGTTCATGTGTACATATATGTATATAGGTACTATATGTACATATGTACATAAGTATATTTGTGTGTATAGACAAAAATATAGACTGTTATTAATTCTGCCATTGCATATGGAGCCCAGTTTATAGATTAGATATTGTTATGTCATGAACTTAGTTCTCTTTATTTGGTTAATAGATGATCTTAAAATTGTTTAATATATTGAAGTTGGAATTATTTAAAATTATAGTAAGAACCTAAAAAGTAATGATAGCCTTCAGCTATTTTAAAGTGTTCATAGGAATCAGTGTTTATTCTCTTTTTTTAGAACAGTGACATAGTTTTTAAATTTGGAGGATGATACTCATGGGCTAATGTAGGTTTAGGAGAGTGTGCATATCACTACCTTCCTTAGCATCTCTTTTAACTTGACTTAACACATGGTTTCCCTTCTTTTCCACATATCACTTAAGAATGAAAGATCTACTTTATTTTTGATGAAATTACCTCCAAATTTCCAGATACTTATTTGAGAGTTAATTTACTGATAAAGGAAATGAGATCTACATATTTCTTATTTACCCTTTTTATTATTTGGGCTCTGATCTTATGTCTTTTCTCTTCTTAGCATTTGTTGGATTAAATAAAATTATCTTTCCCCTCTAAAGGAAATCTTAGAAATATTTTTATTACATGCAAACCTTAAATGCTGAATATGCACTTAATTTAGACATTTCTAGTATTAAAACATTTATGATGTAACCCATAAAGAATATTTGATATAATTCATGACAAAGTAAAGCGCTTATTAACTCGCTCTCTCTCTCTCTCTCTCCCACCCTCCCTCTCTCCTCCCTCTCTCCCTCCCACTCTCCCTCCCTCCCCCCCTTCTCCTCCCTCCCTCCCTCCCTCCCTCCTTCCTTCCCTCTCTCCCTCCTCCCTCAGTTTTTCTCCTCATTCGCCTCAACTACCAGTGCTTGTTTTTACATTTGTGTATTTCCCATGTACCAGAACACTTGATCAGAGACGCTTGCTGCTGCTAGATGTTTTATTCTGTGTGTTCTTTGTACCTTACAGTAAAAGAATCTGTCACAAATTATTGTGGCTCACTGCTTTAGAAACTGAGAAAAAAGGGAGGTTAGATTGACATCTGTGACTGAATAATGATGACCAGCCTTTTGGCTCTCCTTGAGCCACAAAGCTAGCACTGCCTTTAGAGTGGAAAAAGAAGTAAGAAGAAAGGGGAGGGATAAAAGAGAGTTACAAATCTGTGGTCCCGGAGATGTATTACTGTTGGGCCAGTTGTCTGCGTGGTATGATAATCCATTTTGATCTTCTCTGTCTTAATTGTCTGCTAAAGACAAATGGGCAGTAAAAGTTCATCAGTTTCATCTTTTTGCTTCTCGTTTAGAAGTAGAATAAATGATCCATCACTAAGAAGTAGCCGTTCTTTCTGACACGGAAGTAATGCAGACCCAACACGTTTTATTAAAATGTTTTCCCCTCATTATTTCAGTCCTCTCAGCTCTGAGAGATCTTACTGTTTCATAAAAAATGTAATCTGAAATGTAAATAAGGGTCTTGATACAGAAGGAAGAAGTAATGAGCAGCCTGAGCCACATTTTAGGACTCTTTATTGTAATTACTGACAAAGTGATTTCTCTGTGCCCCATTTCTTTTTCTTCCTTAAGTTGTCTGTGACACCCTCAGACCACAATGACATCTATGGTTTAAAACCATTAAATCACTGTAGCACTCAATATTTCATTTAAAATCTGCTATCTTTAAGCTTGAAAGTATAGCCTTTGTAATTCCAGAAAGACATACAATGCTTACTTTTTTTAAAAAAAAAAGGAAAACAAACATTAAAAAAGACAGAAGCAAGGCCTTTTTCAGAGTTCACATTACTTATTCATCTGCTTTTGTTTAATGCTTAGCTACGTACTTTAAATACTAAAACATCAACATTGGTAGGATCCTGACTTGAAAAGGATCCTGCATTTAAAAAAATCTTTTAACAACTTAAAAAATTTTGAAAATTGTATCTTTCATAAGCATAATATGAAGTAGTCTAAATTTTATTTTAGGGTTAAGATTACTAATACAGATGCAAATTATCAAGTAACTTTGGTTTTGGTAGCTTAAATCAGATTCTTTGCAACCGCTTATTATAACTTTAGATAATGTGGCTCTTAACATAGCCTAACCAATAGAAAATTTTTGTTAAAGAAAAACACAATCTCAGTAATAATAATATATATCTTTCATTTCTAGAAATGGTTTCTTAAAGATATCAACTTGTCAATCTAGCATTAAAAATAAGAAAACAAAATATGAATTATCTTTACCTGCTGGAAATAACCTTTTAGTTAATTAAGTGGATTTATAATTATTCTGTTATGTTTACTGTATTCATTCATAATTATGAAAATAATTGGTAAAACTTTATTCATTGTGATTAGTGCAGTGCAGTTTTAATGAATATTAATTGAATCCAGGAGGAAAAGCGTAGTTAAATTAACATGTTAGCACATTATGATCACCACTCTCATCAAAATCCTATCTTTGGCTTCAAAACATTATATGATTTTTCAGAATAAAACAATGAGCGTTTAGTAATTATACCTTGTAGTATGGGCTAATTTGGAATAAAGACATAGTAAGCTATGAGAGCGAAGATTTCCATAAGTAGCCTTGTAATGTGTCAAGTATAATAGGCATTACACATACTGTTTGAAATTGTGTTAGTTATAATACAATTAGTTCTTGTACTAATGCATGTAGAATTGAAAATTTCTTCTCAAATTGCACTTTTTATAGCCTGTTTGTTCTAAGAGTAGTGATCAGAGATGAGTGTGCTAGCAGTTGCTTCTCCAGTATGCTCATCTACATTTTGATGAAATATAGCAAGTGTCTTAGAGCTTTTTAAATAGAGGTCTCAGTACACTTACTACCCCTGTATATGTAGATCGCTGTTTAGAATTGCAGGTAATTTTTCTTTCCACTGGCACTGAAACAGAGGTTATAATGAAACTAGCAATCTTTATGCATTTATAGAAACTATAAAAAATTTATGGAAATCTTTATGTAGAAACGAACAGTGTTTCTTGTACAGCTCTATAAGCAATGTAGAAACATGGTACATTGGGGAAAATAAAAAAGGTACCCTGTCTTTTATGGTTTTAAATGATCTATGTGATTTTAAAATTTCACTATAGGCAGTTAAGCAAATTATAAAAACATACATTACCTATATACTAAAAAGGAACAAAAATATGTTGCATAACTTAGGCTAATTGTGATGGAAATTGGCATTTCTGAGTTGCATATTGTAATTGCTTAAATATGGAGTTTTCATCTGTTCGTGTTTCAGGTATACTCTGAAGAAAACACAACTTAAGCTCTTAGTTACAGTATAACCTATGTAAGTGGATTGGAAGATTCTGATTAGAAAGATATCCGATTTGGTGACTGCCTCATTCATTTGGGGAGCTCCTGTGTATGAAAACTTTCATGCTATTTTCTTCCAAATTTTGAGAAGCCAGAGACTAAACATTTCTATTCAAAAAGTTGTTCATGCCCTGATTCCTTGAAAGAATACTATCTAACAAGAAAGTTAAAGATATAATCCACAGCTCCTAGTTTTTTTGCTACTGTGAAAGGAGGCTTCATTGTATCAACATTGTGTAATTTGACACACATGTATCCTATTTACAAAAAATGTAAAACAAACGATAACATTTGATTTTTGCCCCATTAATAATAGGCAGAGAAACATAAGCAGCAGAGTTTCTGGTCTGTATAAAATGTGACATTGATTCCACAAAGTGCTGCCAGTCCTTCTGTAGCGACTTGCCTAAGCCATAGACTCTTCAAATTAGAATTGAGATTTAGGGTTTGTGGGCCTTTGAGTCTCGCATTCACCAAGCTCACAAAGAATGGAATCAAATCTGGGTGTATCCCATTTCTCTTGGAAACTTTTGAACTTTCTTTTCTTCCCCCATTCTTCTTCAAAGTGGATGCTGTCATCCTAACCTACTCATACAGTCTGTTCAGATTAGATCCACTTTAAATGGTGAGGTCAAGTTTGGTCCTGGAAACTTTTTATGACACCATACACCATGGAACAGAATTTGTCAGTTCATTTGAATTTCATCCAAAGGATTTACTTATATAAAGGTCCAATGGGTCACACTTTAAAATGGTTCCACAACCTGGCCTTAAAAAATCTAATAAGTGGCTGCATTTGCTGATTCACTTTCCCCATCCTCATGTCTATTTTTGGTGGCAGAAACTGTCTAAGAAAGTAGATTTGGTTTTGTGCATTAATTGAGTGACAGATTGTTAAGTGTAGTATCTGCAGAATGTGATCCAGAAAAGAGGAAGAGAGAAGAAGTAGATCTACCATTCAATGAAGGAAGGACCTTACTGTCTAGTAGGCTATAAAGGCAGTGCATGTCCAGGTAATTTTGGTGGTTTGTAGAACAATGGCATGGCCAGAAATTGGGAATGCCTCTGAAAACTAGGACCTTTGGGTAGTCATGAGGCCATGTAACTACATGCATGCGGTTTCTTGTTCTTTATGGTGTGAAGCCATAGAAGTTAGTAGCGTTAGTAAGACAGCTCAGAGAAACCCAAGTGAAAAGTCTTGGAACTGCCCTTAGAGAAGATAATATTGTAGGTTCATTTTAGATGTGTGCTTTTCTAAGAGGGACTGCATGGATTTTTCAACTTCTTGTTCCAAAATGTCAGTTTCCATATTTCTTAGTAATTTGGTAGTCTGGGATTATAGGTAGAAATGTGATTTTCTCATCCACAGATATAAACTCTGAATTTTTTCAGACCCTTAAACTTGGGAGGTGATTGTTTAACATACTAGCAACAAAGCACCCTGCTGAATCAGCTTTCTTCAAGTAGTACGCAGGTCTCCACAATTGCTATCAAATGTAGCCATTTTCATGGACCACATTACAGATTTCGAAAAGATTCATTGATAGATTACATATGTATAAATGCATCTCAGATTAAACATGTGCTTCTCTGTATATGTTTAAAAGTCTCCTGTTTTTGATGATTGATGTGTTTAAATGTTTTTCAAGTTATAGGCTCATGATGGTTTAAAAAATACTAAAAAATAATCTGTCACATGTTACCTCTTATTTCCCCCTTGCTATTACGAGTCAAATTTATAAAATTGGACAAATGTTAGGTCAGTGCTTTTTAAAGTGTTTGGGAAAAAAACACACAAAACACCATTTTGTGTATAAGAGAAGCTATATCCTGAACCTCTCCTCCCTCCCCACCCCATTTCCAGAAAAGGGTAAATTTAAAAATGGAAAGGGGTTGGACTGGCTAATTTATTTATATATATATTACTAGAGACCTGGTGCACCAAATTTGTGCACAGGTAGGAACCCTAGGACTGGCCAGAGATCAGGGCCGATCTGTGGGGCAACCAGTGGGGCAGATGGGGGTCCCCACTGGCATCTGTGTTGGCCAGCCTGGTGCCCCCTGTTGCCGACCCTATCCCCCATTGCTGCTGCCAGTCTCCTCCCTCTGTGGGGTGACCGGCGGGGCATTTGGGAGGAGGGGGGGCCTGCTGACATCCTCCTTGGCTGGGCTGGGGCCTGTGGGCTGGGGACAGCTCTTGCATTGAGTGTCTGCCCCCTGGTGGTCAGTGTGCATTATAGTGGCTGGTCGTTCCACCAGTTGTTCTGCTGTTCAGTCAATTTGCATATTAGGCTTTTATTATATAGGATTTATATTTAATTTTTTAAAATTAAATGTTTTGGGATGACATTGGTTAAGTGTGTATTTCTATGCTACACGATCTGTATATTGTATTATGGACCCACCACCCAAAGTCAGATAATCTTCCATCACCATATGTTTGGTCTTCTTTACCCTTTTACTACTCACAACCCATTCCCTTTGCTAGCCACCATACTATTGTCTGTGTCTATGAGTTTTTGTTTGTTCATTTGTTACTTTCAGTTTTATATCCCATATATGAGTGAAACCATATGGCTCTTAACTTTTTCTGATTTATTTTTCTTAGCTTAATATTCTCAAGTTTCATCTATGTTGTCACAATTGGCAGTATTTCACCTTTTCTTATGACTGAGTAGTATTCCATTGTATATATGTGCCATATCTTCTTTGTCCAGTCATCTATTGAAGGACCCTTTAATTGTTTCCATGTCTTGGTCACCGTGAATAATTCTGCAGTGAACATAGGAGTGCATATATCTTTGCAAATAAATGTTTTCAGATTTTTCCAATAGATACCCAGAAGTATCTATTGGAATGCTGGGTCATATGGTAACTCTGTTAATTTTTTGCAGAACCTCCATACTGTTTTCCATAATGACTATACCAGTTTACATTCCCACCATTAGTGGGGTTCCTTTTTCTCCACAACATCTCTAACACTTAGTATTACTTGTCTTGTTGATAACAGCCATTCTAATAGTGTGGAGTGGTATCTCATTGTAGTTTTGATTTGCATTTCCCTAATAGCTAGTGAAGTTGAGCATCTTTTCATATATTTGTTGGCTATTTGTATGTCTTTTGGGAGAAGTGTCTGTTCAGGTCTTTTGCTTATTAAAATTTTTTTAAAAATTGATTTTAGAGGGGGGGAAGTAGAGAGAGGTGAGAGAGAAACATTGATTGGTTGCATCCTGCATGTGCCCCAACTGGGGACATGCCCTGATCAGGAATCGAATCCACCACCTCTCGGTGTATGGGATGACACTCTAACTAACTGAGCCATATTGGTTAGGGCCACTGCCAATTTTTTACTTGGATTGTTTGGTTGATATTGAGTCATATGAGTTCTTTATATATTTTGGATATTAAACCTTTGTCAGAGCTGTTATTTGTAATATATCTTTTCCCATTCAGTTGGTTGCCTTTTTGTTTTCTTGTCAGTTACTTTGCTGTGAAAAATTTTAGATTGATATCCATTCTACTGAGAATTTTAATCATAAATGGATGTTGTATTTTCTGAATTTTCTGTATCTATTGATAAGTTTATATCATTTTATTTTGCTAATGTGATGTATTACAGTGATCAATTTATGTATGTTGAACCATCCTTGTACCCCTGGAATGAACCCCACTTGATTGTGATATATTATTTTTTAATCTATTGTTGTATTCAATTTACTAGTGTGTGTTTTTGCCGGGTCTTGGTATGAGGGCTATGTTGGTCTCATAAAATGTGTTAGGAAGTATTACCTCTTTTTTAATTTTTTGGAAGGGTTTGAGAAGGATCCTTATCAAATCGTCTTTGAATGTTTTGGTAGAATTCACTAATGAAGCCATCTGGTCCTGGACTTTCCACTTTTTGGGGAGGTTTTTGATGGTTGTTTCATTTCCTCACTGTTGATTAGTCTATTTAGTTTTTTCAGTTCTTCATGATTCAGTCTAAGAAGGTTATAGATTTTTAGGAACTTACGTATTTCTTCTAGATTATTGAATTTGGTGACATAGTCTTTCACAATATTCTAATGTGATCCTTTGTATTTCTGTAATATCTGTGCTAACTTCTCTTTCATTTCTGATTTTGTTTATATAAGTCTTTTCTCTTTTTTCCTTAGTGAATCTAGTCAGGGGTTTGTCAATTTTATTAATCTTTTCAAAGAACCAGCTCTTTAGTGTATTAATTTTTTGTATAGTCTTTTTGTTCTCTATCTCACTCAATTCTGCTCTAATTTTTATTGTTTTCTCTCTTGTGCTGACTTGGGCTGCTTTTGTATTTCTTCTAGTTCTTTGAGATGTAATATTTGATTATTTGCTTGAGAAATTTTCTTGTTTCTTTAGATAGACCTGTAATGATATAAATTTTCCTCTTGTTACTGCTTTCATTGCATCCCAGAAGTTTTGATATATTAAAAAAGTCATTCTCACTTGTCTATTTCTTTTGACCTCACCTTTTATTTCTTCTTTGACTCAGTCATTTTTTAGTAGTATGTTGTTTAATCCCCACCTATTTGTGGGGTTTATACTTCCTTTTTACAGTTGATTTCTAATTTCAAAGCATTGTGGTCAAGAGAATATGCTTGGCATGATTTTAATCTTCTTAAACATGTTGAGGCAGAAGGTGGCCAGAGATATCTTTCTAAAACCTAATTCAAATCATGTCTCTTTAGTCAAAGTTCTTGATCAAGATTTTTTGGCTCCTTCAACATTTATTCCAAATTTCTTAACTTGGATATAAGGCCCACCACAGTCTGACCTTGATCCAACCTTTAGTCTAGTTTTCTACCATTTCCCTTTATAGCCAGACAGAATGGCTCACCATTTCTCAGCATAGTTTGTCCTTTCCCACCTTTATATTTTTGTTTTAATGGTTGAAATGCCTTTATCCTACCATCCTATCATCCTACCTATCCTACAGTATGTTTTGGTTCAGTTCAGCATTAAATGCCTTGCTTGTATACTTCCTCTGTAAAACATGCTCTTTAATTAGTCACTCTATCCTCAGCAATTGGAGAGCACTTAGAACCTTGACTCCTTACATTGTATTGTTTGTCTGTCTGTCAATCTGTAAATTGTTCAGCTTTAGGAATGACTGTAGTCCGTGTTAGAGGTTCTTCTAAGCAACCAGGATAAATCAGAGGCCAGTAAATAATTATGAATATGAAGTATGTAATACGCACACACAGTTGCTTAAGGAAGTCAGATTCCAGAAAGAAGAGTACAGAGGCACGGCAGTGGTGATTAAGAGCACGGGCTTCGGAGCCAGACTGCTTGGGTTTGAATCCCAGCTCTGTCATTTACTGGGGTTTACCTCTTTGAGATTTCATTTCCTCACCTGTAACTTAGAAATAATCATGGTGAAGACCTTAGAGGATTATTTTGAGGATTAAGTGATTTGAAATGTGCAGGCTGCTCAGAATAACACCTGGTGCCTAATAATAACCAATAATTATGTAGTGCCTACTATTTTTAGGGATAGATTTAAGCTAGCAGGGTAACCTGGTTTTGTTAGGTATTAGGGTTATGTGTGATAATCTTTACTTCCAGAATTTCAGACTGACACTAGGAAGAATTCTGGAAAATCTTTCCTTTGTAAGCCTACACTGTTTCAGCGAAAATTTTAGGGAAGTCACAAGGGTAAGAGAGAGTACTTACCAAGTAAAGATGAAGAGTGAGAAACAGAAATAGTGCCTGAATATTTTTATTCTCATATATACTGAAAATATGGAAACTGTTAAAAGGGTGATGAAGGGGGGTTTCAAATAACTAATTATTTTCATTTTATTTCAGTTTTGAAATCTGTATACTGAGACTTTCCAAGTTCGAAACCTCAGAAATTTCGTAACAGGTCCCACTGTCTTTGTAAATTATTCCTTTTGGTTGTATATAGTACTTTGTGTTATGTTAGCTTTCATGTTAAAATTGCACTTACATGCAATAGTGTTAAGATTTCTCTGCCTACCAGAATTAGAAACTGTCTAACTTTGGTCAGGTTCATATTTCAAATGTGATATAACATAAACCCAGACTGTGGCTTAGTGTGTGTGTGTGTGTGTGTGTGTGTGTGTGTGTACAGCAGGTAGGTAGAAATGAAAAGGTACTGTATTTATAAGAATTAAGATGGTCTTTTAAAGAAAATCAAACTTATCAAAGATCATTTACTTACATATCAACTTTATAAAACATGTTATTTGTTTCACATTGCTCTTATCCCTAGAATATTATCTAGCCTGTTTGTCTAGTAAATACTCATTTCTCAGAAGTCAGCTCAACTGTCACCACTTTGGAGGAGTCTTTCACATCGCTTGCATAGAACTGGCAGTACCTTTCTTTTACCTTGACTTCCATCAAAACACCTACAATACTTTATATGCACGCAGGAAGTTAGGAATTCTTGGCTACTTCATGTCTACATCTCTAAGACCTGATACTATACATGGGTATTAGTAGACTAAGTATTTGATATATTATAACAAACTAGAGGCCTGGTACACAACATTTGTGCCCTGGTGGGGGGGTTCCCCTCAGCCCAGCCTGTGCCCTTTCGCAGTCCAGGAGCCCTCAGGGGTTGTCCGACTGACGGTAAGCCGCAGAGGCAGGAGAGGCTCCTGCCATCGCTGCAGCACTCGCCAGCCATCAGCCCAGCTTCTGGCTGAGCAGTGCTCCCTCTGTGGGAGCACACTGACCACCAGGGGGCAGCTCCTGTGTTTAGCGTCTGCCCCCTGGTGGTTAGTGTGCATCATAGCAACTGGTCGTTCTGCCATTCGGTCTGTTTGCATATTATCCTTTTATTATACGAGACTAGAGGCCCGGTGCACAAAAATTTGTGCACTCGGGGGGGGAGGGGAGTCCCTCAACCCAGCCTGTGCCCTCTCATAGTCTGGGACCCCTCAGGGGATGTCCACCTGCTGGCTTAGGCCTGCTCCCAGGGGATCGGGCCTAAGCTGGCAGTCAGACATCCCTCTGGCAGCCCAGGAGCCCTTGGGGGTTGTCTACTTGCCAGCAGGGAGCAGGCCTAAGCTGTAGTCGGACATCCTTAGCACTGCTGAGGAGGCGGGAGAGGCTCCCACCACCACCACTGTACTGGCTTGTGGCTGATCAGAGCTCCTCCTGTGGGAGCGCACTGACCACCAGCGGGCAGCTCCTGCATTGAGCATCTGTCCTCTGGTGGTCAGTGTGTGTCATAGTGACCAGTCATTCCCAGTCATTCTGCTATTAGGGTCAATTTGCACATTACCCATTTATTATATAGGATAGAGGCCTAGTGCATGGGTGGGGGCCAGCTGGTTTGTCCTGAAGGGTGTCCGGGATCGGGGTTGGGGTTCCCGCTGGGGTGCCTTGCCAGCCTGGGTGAAGGGCTGAGGGCTGTTTTCAGGCTGACCAAACCCCTTTCAGGGAGGGGGGTCCCTGCTGGAGTGCTTGGCCAGCCTGGGTGAAGGGCTAATGGCTGTTTGTAGGCTGGCCAAGCCCCCCAGCAGGGATCCTCACCCCATGAGGGTGTGGCCATCCTGGGTGAGGGGCTGCGGGCTGTTTGCAGGTTGGCCACAATCCCCAAGCTCCCAGTGAGGCTGACTGGAAGCAGGTATCTGGGATTTATTTATCTTCTATAATTGAAACATTGTTGCCTTGAATGGAGGCCACTCCTGGCCAGGGCAGGCGGGAAGCTTGGCTTTCTCCATTGCCAAGGCAACCAAGCCTCCTGCTTGATCCAGCTCGGTAGCTGCCTGCCGCCATCTTGGTTGGGTTAATTTGCATATAGTTGCCCTGATTGGCTGGTGGGTGTGGCTTGGGGCATAGGGGAGGTACAGTCAATTTGCATGTTTCTCTTTTATTAGATTAGATCACTGAATTTTGTTCACACTGTGATTTTGGTCTCAGAATTTGAGTGAGGTAGGACAAATGAAAACATATGTTTATTAAATCCCATCCTACCTAGTAGAGGCTTACCAATGGTATTTGAAATTCTTATATTTGGATGTATTTCAAACACAATGCCTCTTTAGTAGCATCTAGTTTTAGGAGTGTAAATTATTGAGAACAGCATTTTCATCAGAGAACTCTTCCAACCTGCCAGATGCTTATCTTTCCTAGAGAGCTAAACCCCTGGTAAATTGAGAAGTATGTCTGAATTAAAAAAATTTTTTTTTTGTTATAATAAATGGATTTAATGGCTAAAGTACTTTTCATTATTCACATCTCACTTATTTCTTAACAAATATCATTCACCCTAAAAATTTTAAGTGCCTTTTTTGGGGAGTATGTTTGGCCTAAAGAAAAGTGGAAGTGAAGTATCCCCATGTTTTATGAAATCTGGCCTTGGGAAATTCACTTTGGTCAAATACTTTACTTTTTTAGCCTCAATTTTTTAAAAAATATACAAAACAAGAAATACTAATTTTTTAGCATTATGAGAAGTTGGCATGATGTGTACACAATACCTGAATTAGTCTAGTTCAATAGTTTGTTTGTTTTGTTTTCTTTTTACATAGCATGAGGAAAATGAAGCAAAGAAAGGACTTTGCTGCTTCCATGTAGTTGATAATGTCTGGTATTGCATTAACTCGTAGAATGTAAATAAGTCTTTAATGTAGATAAAGAGCCTGGAGTCAAGTGATAAAAACTAACTCTCTTAAGACCACCACCCACTTTCCATCACCAGGCAGATGGAGCAGCTATTTGCTCTTTCAGTATCCTCCAGCCAAGCCAGGGTTTTTTCTTTCTCTAAGATTCTGATGATCATAGATGGTATCCAGTCCAGGGCACCTTCAAGAGTGAGATGGGGCACAGCACTACAATTACACAGAGATAATGAGCATAAAGCAGAAAGTGCTAGGCAAGCTGGCATGTAAGGTTATCCTAACCTAAGAGCTTTGACACAACATACATTTTTCACTCCACTGCTGCAATTGGGAAGCTTCATTTAGCATGGAGGACTACCACTGCACAGTTTTAGCTCTATGAGTGTTTGTAACTCTGGAGACAGAATCCTGATCAAACAGGGTCAAAGTATGAGAATCTCTCTTGAATATCTTATTTGTGGTTAATAAAGTAGCAAGCTGAGGATTGTGGGAAGAGCATGAGCTCCAAGGACAGATGAGCCTGGTGCATAGCACCATGATTCTAGCTTTTTTAGGCATGATTCTAGTTAGGCAAGTTATTTTACCATTCTACCTGAAACTAATTTTACTCAGCTTTCAAGGTTCAGTTCATGAATAGAAGGGTGATTGTATCTACATAAGGCTATTGAGCACATGTAAACTTCTGGCATAGGATGTGACACATATTAGCTTCTTTGTCAGTCCCCTTCCACTTAGCACTTAACCCCCTCCAGAGAGCAAATGACCATTGATATATGAAATACAAAATAAAGACTGAATCAGAACAAGTATATAAGATAATTAGATTCTTTAAATTACATACGTAATTCTTATGGGTATAACTGGTAATCTTTTGACATAACTAATATTATATTCATACAAACTTTAATAGTTTACTGTGGTGAAACTATTTATATAAGAAGGATTGTTTCTCTAAAGAATCCATGCCATAAAACAGTTGTGAATTCTGAATTGTGCAAATGTTTTATTTTTAATTCTTTGTATTTTAAATATTTTCTCTGCAAAAAGAGAGAGCATGTTTGTGTGCCATTTGTCAAAAATCATGTTATGAATTGTTGCATCACCAAAGAACCAACACGACTGGCATTAATAAATAACCCTTCAGGTATTTTTAAATTTTAGTGTTGGGGGTTGATGAGTTTGTTTGGATTGTGTTATGTGACCATGCTCCTTGACACTCTAGATCAGGGACTGTCAAACTGCAGCCAGCTGGCCAAATCCTGCCTGGGACTGGCTTTTGTGTGGCCTTCCATCTAAGAAAGCTTTTACCTTTTTGAAGAGTTATAAAAACGAAACAAAAAATACCAGAAGAGACCATAAGTGTCCTCTAAAGCCTAAAATATTTACTATTTGGCCCTTTGGAGAAAAAGTTTGCTGACTCCTTCTTTTGTTTGTAAGTTGTACATCAAATGAAGCAGAGATTTCATAGGGAAACCCAAATTGATGACTTTAGTTCCAGACTGTCTTGCATGTCTTAGGGCTTTTCTTTTAAATAGTGACTTAGCTGTTGAATTATGAGAACACATTTTTGTTGGTGATATATGAAATTGACTGATTGAAACTGCTTTGTGTGACTGACAGTTTGGTCAGAGGGGTAGAAGGCCTTCTGTAATGACTGATGTGTCATAAAAAAATGTTTAAACCTGTTCCAAGTTTTTATATTGTTTTTAGTTTATCCCAGGCAGCCTCATATAAACACTAGCATCTATATGTTGAAGCAGGCTATGTAAAGTAGAATAAAACACATATATGGAATTGAATTATTTTCCTTGTTTGCATTTTGTTTGACCTCTGAGGAAACATTTTTTAGTTGTAAAGGTTGTAAAATCCTTGAATGTTAGATTTAGAAAGTTATTTGAATTGTATAATTTTTTATTTCAATAGTGTTTCATATCACCTGCCTTCTTTCTTTGTAATGAGATGTCATCAATCTGTTGTGAATATAAATTTCATCAGTTCTTGAATCCTCCTGATATCGTTTCATCAGAATCTGCAAGTTGTAGGAAATAAAAGTTGATGTGAAACAGTTCTGTAATTACAGATGACTGTTGAGTGAGGTCCTGTCCAATCCATTGTTAAATAATTCTCTCTCAAAAGTAGATTTGATATTTACATCCTGATTTTCATATTTTGCTCACAGTGTTTGTTGGCGATGTCTGACATCCCCTGCCACTGGGTAAATAAAGCCTATTATTTCCCTTTCAACATTGTGAACGCTTACTCTCTCATTCAAGAGCTAAGAAGCAGAAGGTTAGGTATATTATCAAACTATGATCCTGTCTATCCAAAGAAGCTGGGAACCTTGATTAACATGCCTTGTTAACTGCTGATTTCAATTCCATACTGGTAGTGCCTGAATAATTTGTATAAACCAAGCAGTACAGATTCCTTATTTTAGCACTAAGACTTACAAAGGCTTCTTTAGCAGCCTTTAATTTTGTACTTATGTATGTGACATAGCCTGTGGCTGTGATAGCTACAGTGAATCTCCAGTTGTTTGGGGATGAAAGGAGGAGGCAGCTGGAAACTCGGTAGCTACATCTAGCTGTCTACCTAGAGAAGGCCTTGATTTCAAGTTTATCTAAACAAGCTCGACTAATCCCAACTATCTAGGGGGATCCACTGTCAAAACAAGCAGCGTGGCCCTGAGGCAAACACAGCTATACAGAAATGAAGGCTGGGGCTTCCAATACTCAGATGACTGCATACTGGAGGCTTTTTTTTCCCCTCCTGAAAGAGGGTAAGAGAGGTAGAATTTGCATAATGCCTTTTCATTGGAAACTTTTGGAAAGCTGACAGACCTCCAGCTTATAGATCTGTAGCCACAATACAGAGTCTATAGGAGAATCCTTGAATGACCTAACCATATTGAAAGAAAATATAAAAGCGTCCAAGTATAGCCAAGTGAGAGAGGAAAAGAGGCTGATGCATTGTCTAACATCTGCTGTACTTCTCGTTAGTTTTGTTCCTTGCTATTCTGTGTGGACTTTGGAGAAGCCTAAGACAGCCTAACATGAATCCTATAATCTTCCTTCTGAATATTTATGTAGCGTGCCAGCTTCTAAGCTGTCCTTTGCGTTTTCCTACTTCCCCCCTCATTTTCATGCTCTCAAATGAGGCCAACATTTCAAAAGCTAAATAAATGTTTGTGAATGTTTATAAAAGATTTGCATAAATTTGTCCTTGTCTGACAAAGATCACTTTTTTCTTATGCCAGTTCTGAAAAATTTTTTTTAAGGTTTTGGTGCTTGTCTTGACAACAAAGTCCTGCATCCCAGAACAATGATTGCTGATTAAGTGGGTATGCAATTGTGACTGAATAGGCTTTCAAGATACTGGGTAAAAGGACCTATCATCTGAAGGCTGAATTATAGAATTTAGAAAATGTTATCAGAAGTACATATTTAAATCTATTTTTTGGTACCATATTATTAGATAAGACAAAGAGTTCTTATAAGTTAAAAGTATAACCCCCTACCATTTAAAAAATTCTGTATAAATTTTAATAATTAGAATGTTTCAGTAACTCAGAATAATTACTTTTCTTTTCTATGGTTGGACATATTTAAAAATAATTTTTTATACCTCTGGGCACTTTTTGGAAACCGTAACTCTACCATTTATACTAACATGTTTTCTGGGGACAATGATCAGAGGAAATATATACCAGGTAGTTCTTTAAGGCAGCTGAATGCACAGTCATACCTTGAGAAAATACAAACTACATGAAATATCTGGTGTTAGGGCTTAATTATAGTAGGACGGTCGGGGACACACCTCTCTCTCTCTCTCTCTCTCTCTCTCTCTCTCTCTCTCTCTCTCTGCCAACACATTTGCTGAATTCATTTATCTTTTAAAATTAGAATGGATTTTGTGGGGTGGCAGGGGATGTTGTGGGTAGAGGTGCTAATTTAGTTCAGAGATATTCGAAGATTGGCAGGAGAGAGAGGCAACAGCCAGTTCTGTTAGTCCTTTGGTTGTATTGGTTTAGAGGTTTAAGTTGTCATTAAGGCACAAACTAGAGCCACTTCTCTGACACAGTTTTTATCACATCTGCTAGGCTTGTGTCCCAGGAGGAGACGTGGAGAGCAGTGAATTCAACATGGGCCCATTATCGACTGCTTTTTCGTGTGTTGTAAAAGGAGTGAGACCTCAGGGAGGCTTGGAGCCTCCTCCTGTGTAATGTCCAAGTCAGATTTGAACGACTGGTGGCAGGAAAGCTTTGGCCTTGGGGTGTGAATTCTAAGAAATAGAGGCACAATTAAGTTTAAAAAATTCAAGGACTTTGAGCTTGATAATGAAAAAAAAATTTTTAGACTAATGTGAGCAGAAAACTTGCCCATCTGTGCACATTTTTGTGTGCATTTAAAATATTTAAAAGCTGACAGCTTTTTAATATGCTTATAAAACACTATTTCTATCAGTGCTCTTTTTTTTTTTTCCTTTTTAAATACTGTCTTCCTAAGGGCAAGTTGCTTCTTCAGTGAAACCATGTTTGCAGTTTTACCGTTGGGACCCTATTCCTTTGGTATGTACTGACTTGTGGCCTCCTCCCCCACTTTCCCCAACCTTTCTTCCTTTTAGATGTTGATAACATAAATGTGCAAAAAAATGTTTGAGGAAATAAATAAGGCAAAATATTTTAGAGTAATAATATTAAGTCCAAGTAATTCTATTACTGATGGCATCGAATGCTAATTGTAAGAAATTCTAACCAAAGCATTTGTTTGTTTTGGAAGTGTTTGAAACAAGTGTCAAGAAATTTATTGATGTTTAATATTGACCTTATAAATATAACTCTCATTTTCAAACCTTTTGCTGTAAGGTTTAAAATGAATGAAATGAAATCTTAGAATAAAGGATTTTATATGATATTTAATTTGTGAACATTTTTAAGTAGCTTTTTTTGAAGAAAGGAAAGGATATAAAAAGATGGGGTGGCTTTATTAAATTAGAAATTTTTATAAGATTACTTTTGAAAAAATATATTTTTCCTCTGGATTTCAAAAAGTCATGAAGATTTACACATAAAAGTACTTTTAGAGATGGCTCTTCTGTTTTCTACCTGTGTACTTAATGTCAGTAATTTAGATGTAAAGTTTATGTTATATAATATGATGATTTTCTATATTTTATTGTATTTTATCTTTGTGCATATTAGGTATTATACAAATTAGCATAACTAAATGTGTGCAAGACTCAAAATTAACTAAAGTTATAAAAAGTAAACTGGGAGTAAATATTGAAATACACCAAAGAGAGGAAGCAGACTCTAGCATTTGAGCAGAGTTGTTAGAAATTTGACCCAGCTTTTATGTTCGGGTGTTGAAAGGCCTTTTTGTAAAATCTCTTATTCAAAGCTTTTTTTCACTGAAAAAAATAAATAAAAGTTTGGTTGTAACTATGTATATATCTTAGATTTAATTAGGCATATATAGATGGAAGGAGAAAAATTATACTTCCTGTTTTCATATTTGGAAAATTTCTGATCAACATTCTTGAACTTGGTACTAATTAAACTTCTAAGAACTTACCATTCTGTTTTACCCTTCTTAATCATAAGCATTAAAACCTCTGGTAGCTTTCACTTGGAATCCCTGGTTTTAACTTGAAATGGCTTAAAGTTGAAATTTTGTTAGCTTTTTGTATGTTTGGATTTTGTGTGTGTTCTGTTTTTAACTTTCAACTTGAGTTTTAAGATCATCAATCAGAGGCTTTTCTTTCAAGTCAGTTGGACTGATCTCAATTGCAGGACTTAGAGGGTCAGCACTTCCCTCATGCTATTAAAAAATGTCTAACATAGAAATAGAGTATTTCAGGAATTTGAGCTCCACTGATCTTTTCATCACACATCTACATTTTGAAACGAACAAATAAATTAGATGTAGGAAACTCAGGAAATGTTTTCCCACTGTCTCCCGCCTCTCTCTCCTTCACTCTCTTTTTGGACAAAGGTAAATTATCCACTGCTATATAGCTTTCAGCAAGCTACAGAGAGGCTGATGGTAGCTTTACATATTTGAAACTCCATTCATTTATTCATGCTCTCTCTTTTCTTTATTTAAATGTTTTCCGCACATATTTTCTTTTTCATTTTGAACTATCAGAACATGCCTCATCTCCCAATATTCTGTAACCCCAGTGGACATTATAATCAGCCTGTGCTTTTGTCTTTCAGATGGCATTTATTTGCAGGGTGTGTATGTCTGTGTCTGTCAGTTGTTTTCAGCTGCCAGCCAAATACAACTAATTTTTATTTATGGATTTCAATGAAGCAATGTAAACAGTGTTTGACATCTGAACTGATGGCTGTTGCAGGATCTCTTATACCCTCCCTTACCCTGAACCCCAAATTCAGAGTGAATTGGGTTAGCCTTCTTGTTACTGATAATTCCAGTGAACTATATGGAGTTTAGTCTTTGAAGTTTTGTTTCCAAATAGGATTCTATGATGAAAAATACACATATTAAAGATTTCCCAGATTTTTTAAGAGAATGGTCCAGTTTCAGTGTGACACAATCTACTTTTTCCAGATTGGGGTAAATTCCCTTGATGGGCCTTCTGACTGGTTGAGAATTCAAATTGGATGAAATGAATCCTAAAAAGATGGAGATGAATCTTGAGTTCACTTCTGATTTTCATTTGCAAGTGAATCCAGTGTTAGGTGTGTTAATTGCATATTGTGATTCATAGTCTGTATTTCCTTGTGAGCAGAGCTTTGTAGATATTGTTGCTTTTCTACTACACTGGGCTGTTTAATATATGCATCACTGAAAGGTTTGTGCTACTGCCTGTCATCCACTTCCTCCCTGCCCCCTCTGCTCTTACTTCTTCCCTTTTGAGGTATTGGATATTTTGTTTGGAAGAAAAGCCCTTTTGGAAATTGCCTATTTCATAAATTGTCTGGTGACACAAAGGGGTTGGTTGCTGTTTTCTTGTCTCATTTATTTTGAAAACTTTGCTACTGAACTCACCTTAATCAATGAGCTCAGTGTTGCCTCCAATAAGTTATGTGTTGGATATATTGATTGGGAGGGATTTTAGAAAACCCATCTGGGGTTTATAATGTCAGCAGTGTTTTGATTATGAAAAGAGTTGGAACCTGGGGACATGGAACCAGGTGGCGAATGTCCTAAAGCCAGTGGTGACATGGTGGACTGGTTTCCTCCTGGGATCTGGTTCATGCCCTGCACTTTAACTGTGGTGATTGGTTACTATAGATTCACTTTTTTTTTGCTCATTAAAATGTTAAAAAATCAAACTGTACATAAAAAGATTTGTGAAAATATAAACTTGGGAATTGATCTGGAGAGCTGGCACCATCTCCCCTACCTCCCTTAGCAATGAGGTCATTTACATTTCATCAGCTGCACTGCATCTTGAAGATCCGATTTATGTAGCAGTAGTTGAGGTCCTCTGAAAGAGCTGCGTAGGCTAGAGAAAGGGGAGAAAACAGGAAAGTTATCATCTGCAAAGAAATTGCCCTAGCCAAAGACACTGGTTCTAGAGAGAAAGAGGGGTTGGAATAAATGGTTAATGACTGTTTTTCCCAGTAAAGTTAATGTTTTAAATATAAACACTCTGCTCTAAATATAATGCTCAAAATATGTTTAAATCAGGGTTTTAAAGTCCCCTCTTTGGAGAGTGGTACTTTTCATATTCAAGTGACTGTGTTTTCCTTTGGAAAAGAGAATAAGGTAATTAAATGTTATATATAGGAAAACCAGAAGTATTAAAAAATTTGTTTATTTTAGCAGTTTTTGTTTACAAGAAACATTGTGTACTATTTCTTCCCTCTTCCTGTTTTCCCTTCCTAAACCAAGAAGTTGATTTTTCAATTTTGATTGAAATAACGTGTGGTATGCCTAACACAGAGTAGATGCTCATTTTTATTTTCTCCTCTGACAGCATACCACCGTCTTGTTTGACTTAAATTGGAATATCAAGCTCTTGTAATATCACAAACATGAAGAAACATATTGTAATGCACAAACATGTGCCTACATTTGCCTATATTCCCTTCCCTCCTCCCCTCCCTCTGCCCCACTGCTTAACTAGACTTGTTACTGCTTTCTTGGGTAAAACGGAAAGTTCTTGTGAGATGGGTTATACTCAGCCTACATTAGGGGTTTTGATATTTGTTCTAATATTATCTGAAAGACAAGTTCATGGTTGGTTATTACTCTTGACATTAGAAAGTGATAAGTAGTGTATATATTGTACTGAGTAATAAGTTGGGTATATTAGATTCCTTCGACTCCGCTGAGGAACACAATGCCTTCTCGTAGCCATGGAGGTCCTTTCTTTCAAAAATCTTGAGGCCTTTTGGCAGCTCAACTCCAACATAGAGTAGAGAGGCTGTTTTGCACCTGTAACTTTTGAGGAGTAAAGGATAACTGTCTTTGTAGCTGATCTTGGCAATGAGGGAGCATTAATACTGAGTTTTAAATAATGCTTGGCACATATATTGAAGTCAAGAGATATTCTGTAGTGTTTGAAACCTGAAGTGAAAGGAATTATGTAAGGATTTTTTTTTGCATGTAAATCACGTATATGTACGTTATAGTTTATTTTATAATTGAAACTGCAGACATTAAAATGAATGTTTCATATGACTTCTTTTCCAATATTTGCCTGATAATAACATTATGCATTGAGAAATTGCTCTTGTTCTTTTGATTCTCTATTAGCAATAGCCATTTATATAAATAATGAGTTTAAAACAATAAATAAGAACATTTGAATGCCACATTATGAAATTAACTCATGTGTCAACAATGCCTCTTAGAATCCACTTTTTTCATTTTTTGTTTCCTATTCCTTTACTATTTCATGACATGCCTTAACAGTGCTGTGATGTATATAGTCCCAGTCCACGATATTAAAAAATAGGATATGCTCAATTGAATTATGAAGGTGGAATATGCTCTGGCAGAGCAAGTCAGGGTGCTTTCTGCTTCATTGAGTGGGTTATTAGATTGATGTGGTTTATTTCTTGAATGATAGAACTGGTTTTAAAGCTAAATGAAGCAAGAAGCATCAATCCAGTTAGCACTGATAATTCATTATTATTGGTTAGAAAAAATGCTACATTTGTAAAGTGACCTTTAATTTATCACATGGATTAGGATTTGCAGTGGGCAAGTTTGTTTTAATTTGAACCAGCTTCTCAATGACTGAAAATTATGTTCTTCATTGTGTCTCTAAGTTGGAATTTTGAATAGTTAAAAAGCAAATCAAATGCATGAAAGAAATACTTTTTAAAATTTATAACATTGATCAGTGAAATTAAGCACCAACTGTGGGCTCAGTTTGTAGTTAAATTAAAACAAGCTAGAGAAAATTCTGTGAAGGAAGTAATAATTAATTACTTGTATATATGTTTAGTTATGAGTATAGATGCTATGTAGATGAAATGTGTCCACTGGGAAAAGTCACCCCCCCCCCCCACTGTGTATTGTGTCTCATACAGTAATGTGCTTTTCTTAATGTAAGAAGCTTCTCTTTTGTAAGTAAGTCTTTGAAATGTTACTCCGCTTTTTGTTCCCTTTTTGTATACTTCCCTTGAATAACATGCTTGGTTTTATGTACTTACATATTTGTTAAAAGATATTTAAACTAGTAGTTTGCTTTGAATTTTAACAAATTACAAGCAGGTAAGTGTGTCCAATTATGATGACATTTAACTAAAAGTAGTACATACTTAAAATTATTGCAGTTTGGCTACAAAATAAATTTGTGCCAGAAATCACAACTCCTTTATAAAGTAATAAAATGAAGTTTTACACTCTGAAAAATGTAGTTGACAATGTTCAGAGACAATTATCTTCAAGTTGGCTTTCTATTCTGTTTGTGCTTTGGCCTATTGATGTTGGGAAGCGTTGTCTAATCCCAGCCCCCTCTGTTCCTAGGTAACAGGCAAAAAACGGTGCCAGCAACAGCGGCCCTGCCAGGCCAAACCCATGTGGCTCGGTGTTATTCACTCTGATCCATATGGTCAGGCTGGAGATGGTCCCTGGAGGGGTGTTAACACTCAGCAACCCAATCGCCTCCCTCCCTTCAGAGCTTTCCTGCATGACTCCTGCTGCTTGCCCATGTGTGGTTCTTGATTAATTTTTCATTTTTAATGAAGTTTGATCATGTTTATTATTTCTCATGATTGACTGCCTGGTACTCCTCCCATGTAATTGATAAAGCCCATATTTCTTCATCTGTCTCCTCTTTCTTTAGGGTAAAGTTGCTAGATTGTGTGCCATGGTTAATGTTAGATTTATTGGTCCCATTGGATGTATAAATTATCTCTTTTTCTCTCCACAGGAAGTTCTACAGACTTTGACCAAGTTTTGTTTCCCCTTCTATGTGGACAGGTAGTGTCAGATTTTCAAACTTTACTAGAGAAAAAGCGTCAATAAACCTGCTATGGAAAATAAAAACCATACCATTCTTAACATTCTGTCTGCTTAACAATGATTTAAAATGCCCATGTTCCAAGGAAAGTTGCAGTAGTCTCCTTTCCTGGGGATTTTATTGACACTGTCAAAAAGTTTAAAGCTTAGAGCTTTGCATTAGTTTGTTTGTGAAATGAAGTTTGCATGACATTAAACTTTTGATTTTGGTTATCAGACTCAAACCATGATTAAGAATGGTTGGGTTTTAATTTTTATTTAAATATGAATATATTTTACTTTACCAAGTAATATTAAGTAGTATTATGTGACTCCATGGCCTTAAGAGAATTATATAGACTGTTTTTCTTAGACTTCAAGATAAAATTTAAATGGGCATAGGCCTATCTTTTTAAAATGTGTTCCGCTATTTAAAAGATATGCTGCTAAATAAAATCTTGCATTTTGTTTAGGTGGCTAAGAATGATATCTCTAAGGAAATCAGCATTTCCTATAGGGTTTTAGACTAAAAAATACAAAATTATCTAAACATTTCTTTAGTATTTGCATTATGACAAATAATAAAACAATCTACGGGTTTTAAAAAAATGAGCCATAATTAATAGCTTATTTTTAAAAGAAGAGTGCTCATAAGCACTCTATATTAAATGGCTTATTAAAAACAATTTTGGAAGAGCTTTTTCCTCTTACTTATAATATTATAATTTATTAACAACGTATTTACATGAATTTTAAAAATAACAAAACAATCATCTTAATCTTATTTTCAAGAAATGTCTATTATGTTTTCATTATAGTTTAAGCATTTTTTGCAATCACTTGTCCACTTGATTGCTGTTTGTGATTTCTTTTTAATGTGAAATTGAAGTATAAAACTATACAAATGTTACATCTTAAAAATTTCACTTTTAGTGATAGAGAGGTTTTAGTAAATATCATTATAAGTAATACGTGCCATAATATGTTCCAAAAAATGCTATAAAATGTGCCCATCTTCAGGAAGGTTTTATCATATGTTTTACTATTGCCAAACAAGGCAAGGCCTGAAAGATTTGGGTGACTTAGAGTGCACGTGGGCCGTTGGCTGCTGGGGTCTTTTTTGTACTTTGTAGTAGCAGTGTCCTTGTTTACTTGACATAAGCCTAAAGATGGTGTGAGGTGGAAACTAGTAGCCAAAGGAGTTTAAAAGCGTACTAGGAAGCAAAAGGAGTACTAAAAAGCAGCTCTGGAATGATGCCAACCACTTATAATTACTGTTTTCCTGGGTTCTCATGTATTATTTTTTAAGCCAATCAACCATTGTAGTATTTCCAGACCTGGGCCTTTTTAAACCATGGTACCAGGACTGTTTCAGTAGCAGGTTGATGCTCAAAACAGAATAGCCTTAATTTTAAGAAGATCAGTCTTTGTAATGAGAGCCCTCGTATCTCTTCTTTATCCTACTCCTTCTAAAAATAGCAAGCAAGGTTTTGTTTAGAGACGTTTAATGCAAACTTCACATTTATATGTATGAATTAGCGATGCATGAAATCTCTTCCAGTCACTTATAAAAAGTATTACAAATTATGGCAAGGGCATATTTATACAAATTAATAAAGCTGAAATGTTTTAAAAATATGGTTAGGTGTTTAACACAGAAAAATAAGAGAATACATTTTTATATGATTGCTTGTTAGAGTGATGATCTGTTTTGGATAGGTATCCCTTAATTGACTTTGTAAACTAACATTGGAAGAAATTTGCAAAGAGATTAAATTTCCCCAATATCCCCCTCCCCCCTTCTCTCTCATCACACCATACAGCTCTACTTACCTACCTGTCTGGGTGATTATATTCTGAAATGGAAGAAGAACAGGAGCTTAAATTTTAGTTCCAGAATATTTTTTTTTTGCCACCAAAGTCTGATTCCTTTTGTTGCTGTTGTTAGAAAAATATTTTTCTTCAATTTGCTTCTCTTCAAATTACTCTCATCTAATCATGATTCCCATATTTTTTTCACAAAAAGATTTGGGACAGATCATCCTTCTATGAATATATTTTAATCCTTGTCATCCTCTCCATGTATAGTGGTTCTTTCTTGTGTTGATAACTTTTATTGATAGAAAAAACCATGTTATTTTGGAGAACATATTTTTGTATTCTTTTTCCCTACCTTTAACCTTGGCATACTTTAATGCAGAAGAGAATAATAATGAAGTTTGTTTACAATACTAGTAAATACAAAGATTTTAATGTCACTTTTTTTTATTAGTTTGCAGTTAGCACTGACAAATGGATATGCCCAGATTCTGAGGCCCACAAAGCCCCTTAGATATATTTATGATATTGTTTGACTTTGAAAATGTCAGCATTGGGAGATGAGTAATGCCCCAGGTGATTATGTTAAAAAAAAAAGAAAACTGCCTAATCTTTTTGGTATCTGTGCTTTTCTACCCCAAGGAACAGTAATACAACTTTCTGACATTTCTAGTCTATATCAAGAGTGGGATTTTCACAGTCATCATCAAATCACCCCTTAACATTGACATCTTGCTGTCTCTTGTGTTGTTTTAAGATTTTTCTTTCTGAAACTAGGACTTATGAAAAATAATAATGCCAGTAGCTCTTTAAAAGAAGATGCTTCCTCATGTATCATATCATTTTATCCCTCTATCATAAGAGATGAGGACAAGTACTGTTTATCTTCATTTGAACAAAATCTAAGCTGAAAAGAAATTGTGACTTGCCCCAGGTCCTCTTAGGCGGCTAGCACAACCTGGATGTTCATCTCCCAAAAGAAAACATTTTTCAGTAGAACACTTTGTGGGAAGACCAGTCACCAAGTGTGTGTGTGTGTGTGTGTGTGTGTGTGTGTGTGTGTGTGTGTGTGTGTGTGTGTGTAGAGAAAGACAAATTAGTATTTGAGTTCCTAATTGATTCTGGTCAACTTGCTGGACATTTTCACATTAAACCTCATTTATTCTTCCCAGCAACTCTAGGAGGTAGGTGATGGTGCTATCTCTTTTACAAAAGAGGAAAGGAAGGTTTTGAATGTGTGGCCTTATGTTGGGTGATAAGGAAATGGTATCAGACTTGGAGCTCTGCCCTCCATGTGTTTCTCAGTGTAGTTCAGGAAATATTAGAAAGACACATTTAGTGGGATCTATCCAAAAAGATAGTACAGTTAGGGAAGCCTGAGATTGGAGAGAACTTCTCATAGTGGGAGAGACTTGTGTTGAGTCTGCAGGGAGGATAAGAGTCTGCAGTGGAAGGAAGAGCCTAACACCCCATATGCACTGAAGAGCAAAGCAGAGGAGAAACCATGAGTGAGCCTAAAGATTGTTCAGCCAGAGCAGGGAGAGGCTACGTGTACTGTGATAGCCTGGGCTCTCACACTGAATATGTGTGAGAATCAGACCACAGGATTCTAAAGCTGAAATTCATTTGGTTCAAGCATCCCCTCTTACAGCAGGGAAGCCAAGATCTGTAGAGCTGGAATGACCTGCTTATGGTCATTACCATGTAATTATGGAGCTGGGGAAGAAGCAGATATTCATGATTGCAATCCAAAGTTATTTCTCCCCTGCACTGAACTTGAAGCTCTTGGTGAAGAGGAGTACTGAAATGACTCAATCAAATGTTGTTGAGATCTCTGTTCACTGTGAAAAAAAATTATTATTATTATTATTATTATTATTATTATTAGTTGTACTGGTGTCCTTTTAGTTTCTTAAACATGCCTAGTTCTGTCTAGCCTGAGAATCTTTGCACAGTTCTTTTCTCTGCCTGAAACACCTAGTCTGTGACTTCTGGATTGGCTGCTCAGCTCATCCTTCAGGGTCAGTTTGTTGTCATTCCTGAGATGCTGTCCCTGACCACATTATCTCAGTAAGGCCTTCCCTTCACTTTCATCTTCTGTCCTTGTTCCTTCTTTGGTTGCATGCAACATTGTGACAAGCTGTGTGCTTTGTGGTACACTTGTTTATTATTCCTCTCCAACTAGACAGGAAGTGCCACAGTGGGATGGATGTTGTATAGCCAGCATTTGTTGCAGTGGTCAGTATAGTAGTTAGTTGTTCAGTAAGATGACAAACTAAAGTGAGGCTGATAGGGAAAATCCCATTTCTCTCTGAAAAATTGCAATCAAACTATCCTATCCACATGTTTCATGCCCTGTATACACTGAACCTGTAAACAACGTCAAGGTTAAACAAAGAGGGGACTTGAATAGCTAACAGACATTTACAAGGTGGCATGAAGGTTCAAGTTTGTGGTTCAGATAGTCATTGCTTTTCTCCCTTTTCCATATTCATCTAGCATAGCTAAGGATGATCTTGGCCCTGTTTTCTGGGCTCAGTTTTGGAAATACTCAAAATACTGCTTAGTGGGAAGAATAATCTGTTTGGTGAGACAACTATCTGACTTTCTTATGTATCCAAGTGCCTTCAACTGAGCTGAAAGCTTCTGGGGGAGAGTTTTCATTGTGTTTAGTGTGGTGAGGAGGAATGGAAAAGACTTTGAAGCAGGATTTGGCTTGGATTTTTGTTTTCGTCCTGATTACTTTGTAAAAACAAAAAAAGCCCAAAAAATAATCCTGAGCCTCAGTTTTCCCAGCTACAAGAGAATTGGATAAGATGGCTTCTTTGGTACCTCCCAGTTTTAACTATCCTGAAATCTGATTTCTGTGGATTATGATCCAGAGGCAAACATAGGAAACTGCAGCCTTTAAGGAAGCAGACCCTTTTCTCAGTCATTTTTATGGAGAAAAAGTGAGTAGTCTCATAGAAGGAATGACACATTCTGTGGGGATTCAGAACCTTCAAGTTAACCTCTGATTGACTGCCTTTGCCTGGCTTTTATTTTATTCGAAATTGTCCAAGAAAAAATTTGTGTTTAATGGTTAGGGGCTTTTAATGACTTATACTTCACCCTAGTAGGAATTAAAAGAAGAGACTCAACTGTGAATAAGTGCCTCCTTCTAAGCTGTGGCACCCCAAAAAGAATCTTATTCACTTTATTATTATTATTATCCTTATCTGAGGACACACTTAGAGAGACAGAGAGAGAGAAACATCAATCTGCTGCCTTCAGTAGATGTCCCACTCAGGGATCGAACCGGTAACCTAGGCATGTGCCCTGACTAGGAATCAAACCAGCGACCTTTCAGTGCAAGGGATGACGTTCCAACCAACTGAGCCACTCTGGCCTGGAGAATCTTGTTCACTTTAATGCAAGTCTGAATAGCTCCCTTGGTCATCTGGAGGTCTGTCCTTTACTGAAAAGATGCAACAGACAAGATAGAAAGAAAGGCAGCGTTCCTTTATCCACTCATAAGTACTACAAAACTGAGTCAGGAAGATTCTAAGCAAATGCATGGTTTTCATGTGAATGTGAGTTATCATTCCTGTGGTAACTTCACAGCTTGCATCTCTTTTATTAATTATCCTTACTATGGACTGGCCTTTATACTAAATGCTTATTTCACTTGTTTCCCAAACATCCTTGGGTTGGGTGGTAGTTTCTCATTGTTATACCAGGTGAAGAAACTGAGGTACTTGGAGGTTAGGTAACTTGCTAAATTAAGTCTCAGCAAGGATTGAGTTGGGATTTCAACCAAGTAAATGAGTAATGAATCTTTCTTCGAGCCTATGAGGTAGCAAAAACCATTTTCAGCATTTTTAATGTTAGTGAAAAGATAATAGGGAAATTAATGACACTCAACTCACCAACCAAACTGTGTTTGTTCTCTGTCCTTTTCCTAGAGGTCCTGGGTCTTTTCTTCTCATTCAGTCCTATCGATATCCTTTCCTTCTAGGATGCTTCATTGTAAACACTGTGGATGTGAAATCAAACCCTGAGTTAAAATAACAAACAGTTATATTTTATAAAACCACATAATAGTATTTGACAAAAGCATCACCTTATTTGTAACTTAAAATCATCCTGACCTGTTGCTTTAAATATTTTAATAATACAGTTTTTTCTCCTCCCCCAATGAGGCCCACATTTCCCCCCAATCACTTTAATTATGTGAGCTAGAATCCTGTTTCTCACACGTCTTTAGTTCTCAACCTTGTTAAAATTAATCATATAATCCCCCTTTAAAACATAGTATTAAATCACCATAGTAACACAGTATCCAAGCTTTATAGATAAAACATAACAGCCATAACAGGGTAGCATTTGGTGTCCCCTTGACAGCTCTATAACTTTTATAGAAATGTGTTTCTTCTCCTGGCTGTGTAAGGTGGAGGGATAGCATTACTTACACCTGTTTTATTACCATGTTGCTTTTAAATTGCCACCTAGTTTTCGTTCACCTTCCTACTTACAAAAGGAGAGTGGAGCATTTTCTTTTCTTCCTGAATTATTTTCTTGTACTCTCTAACCACTTTCCAAGGGATGGAATTATTGCCTTACATATGGCCAGGTACGGTCTACTGACCTTTTGTGCTGAGATACTTGAAAACTTCTTTAATTTTCTTATGCAGCTTATATGAAAGAATTTTCAAAAGGAAGGCTATCTATATTTGAGAACTTAATTTATGTTGTATTCTAAGACTCAAAAAGTCTTTGGAAAAGGCCTGGTGAAACATGACTTTTTTATTCCATTGACAATTTAGAAAGTAAATTATAGGTGAGAGCATCTATTTGAATATTTGATCAATTTGAATATATTTTATAAAACGGTAAACTATGAGTTAATAAGTTCCTTTGAAAAATTCAATGTCAAATTCTAAAATATTACATTAGCATAAATTTATGTTTTAGAATTTGGAATATTTAAATTTTTAAAGAGGAGTCCAAGCCAACTGGTAAACTGATTTTTAAAAGTGAATTTTAAAACATTTTATTTCTTCATCTAATGTGCAGTTAATGGAATGCACCTTTCAGTATTTGATAAGATGATTAACAGTGCTACCTGCCTGCACTCAGTAAGAAGGAGAAGGTAGTGCTGATGAAGTAGGTGGTCACAAGAATATGATGCTTGCTCTGCCCCCCCTCCCCTTTTTTTACTAGCTCACAATCTGTTTCCTTGAAGTGTGTAAATTTTCAGTTCATTTATAAAGAGTTCCACTGAGAGAGGAAATGTTACAGGTTCAACGACTTGTCATGATTAGATACTTTATCAAGAAACTTGCTGCACATTCATTTTCCCCTTTGTTCTGTCTTTGCCGCAGCCTCACAGTTAGCCAAGTTGGCCAGAACTTCACGTTCGTGCTCACTGACATTGACAGCAAACAGAGATTCGGGTTCTGCCGCTTATCTTCAGGAGCTAAGAGCTGCTTCTGTATCTTAAGGTAAGGGAGAAGGGCTTTGGCTATTGGCTAGTTTTGTGAAACAGTGTCAGCTCTTGCGTTGTTATTCTGTAATTAAATTTTCCAGCTGTTCTTTTTATTTTCCTATCTGTTTCCCACAAGTCACTGCACTTGGGGGGAAGGACTTGACAGTGTTGTCCTTGCACTTTAAGTTCTGTAGATAATTATATTTATTTGTATCACATCTCTGGGGTAGGAAAGGGACCATCGCTTCTGTGGAGTGTGTGGAAGCCGCAGAGCCAGCATGGCTTCAGTTCCCCCTGCTGTTATCTGCAGCTGTCAGAAGTCAGCCTGTGAGGCTTTCCCTTGGACATTTTGTGTATGTAAGATTATTAATAAAGTATGTGTCTGTGACTCAGACATCTTGCAGACACTGATTGTGTCCTCCTCAAAGTAACACCCTTGCCCCCTTCGGGTCATTGAGTGAGTGACTGTTTCCCAACTTGGCTACCTCTGGAGAGGTTTGAAAAAAGGGCCAAATCCTGTAAGAAGGCTTCTTTAGGTCTTCTAAAACCCCCTTCATCCACCAGAGCCACACTTGCTTAATGCTCTGTTTCCTCCTGCTCGAGTGGTAAGCGTGTTCTGTGGTGGGAGGATGTGTGGAAATCTGATTTTGGAGCTGCTGGCTCTGTAGGCTCCTGCTGGGCGCCTCCTGAGGGGGAAGTAAAGGCATCTACACACTCTCCTCTCCATCTGCCTTCGTTAAGTAGGTGTCAGAGGGGCCTGCCTCCTGTCTCTCTCTGCTCATGTGGAGCAGCCCAGGGCAGGACAGCGGGGAGGCGCCCCTGACAAAACCCGGGTCCCCAGTCTTAGGGATAAAAGGCCAGACCCTCTATGAATTCCAGAAAGAGTAGTTCTCTTGTGTATTTGTCTCTGCACTTTCTTCTTCCTCTCACCAAGAAAAGGCAACCCCCCTCGCCACACCCCTCAAGCCCACACACCCTCTCACGATATGGGGTGGGGGGAGAGGGGGTTGTAGGCTGACTTTTCAAGTCTCTTTGCTCAGTAACTGTTGGTCCAGGCTGATACTTTGTGTTTCTCTGCACAAATACTATTATTATTTTTAATCAGCAAAATTAACTCTCTTCTTCACCAAGGATAGCATCTGTAATCGGGTTATTAAAGGGACAATGTGAAAAGACTTTAGGAAGGAAGTACAACCCAGCTACTTTGTGAGATTACATGTGAACAGCTGTTCTCAAGCATGCCTCAGTAGCCCAGGCCCAAGGATCGTCTGCCCAGAGTATTAGATTCTGATATAAATGATTATTTACTTTCTGACTTAGTAATATTGGTCTTTTTCTTTTTAAAGAAAATTTTCACTTTCATTTTTAGCTAATGTTAGATTTTGGCCTTGGCCAGGACACTGCATATTATGTGGTCATTTGAGGATATGAGGGTTTAAAACAAGTTCTGAATTTTTGTAGAAACGTTCCCTTCCCCACAATATTTTGAGTTATGGTGTTTCTTCCTTTCAAACTGTGTGTATGTGTATGTGTGTGTGTGTGTTGGGGAGTGGGGAGTTGCCTCTGAACTGGCACTACCACATTTACTTAGCAAACTCCTGGGAGTGGAAAACTATTTATTTAAAAATTAAAATGAAAAAAATTGCTCTCCTCTGATTCTAGCATTTGATTTTGTGTGTCTGTATGGAGGGTTATGGACTTTGTACTTGTGAGAAACTCATTGAATAGCCTTCACGCTGTCGTCATTTAGAATGAAAAATAGCAACAGTTAATGTGTTATACTAGCTTGGAACTATGGGAAAAAATTTGGTGGTTTAATTCATTCATTTATTACTACTATTAGCTAGCCCCTGCCCTTGACTGCCTGAGTAGTTCCCAGGACTCGCTGGGGAGATAGATGATCCATCACCACAGTATGCCATGTAAAATGCGTAGAATGATCCCATGCATAGTGTCTTCTTACTATGGATATTCTAACGCCATGGAATAGTGACTGTGGTGATAAAGAGCACTATAGGAATTCTGAGATACCATTTCATGGATATTTAACGTGGGCTGGGTGGAAGTCTCACTTTATCTCATCCAGCTTGTGCACACATTTAAAGGGCACACAGAGTGGCACTTTCCCTGTGCTTGGTTTGGGAATGTTGCTGGGGTGAGATGTGATGGAAGAGTCTACTGTTAACCCTGGATGACTGGTTGGTGACATGTCCAATGGAGAGTGGAGCAGCCTGCCAAGAGAACATGAGCACTATTTGGGTCTGGTTTACATTAGCATTGTCCTCATTTGCTGCTTGGTCTCCTTGCCTTTTTCAGGTACTTTTCCTTTAGTTAACCTGTGCCTTGAGGTCCAGTCACCATTCCTGGTGCGCCCAGTGCTCTAGCTCAAGTCTGCTCATAAGCCACTCTGTCTTTTCATTTTTTTCTCATGAGGGATACAGCTGCTAGTGTTGACGTCTGTGCATACATAGCCTCCACTAATCCTAACTCCTTAGGATCCCTTCCTCCCTGACTGCTCTCCTGGTACATAGGAACCACTGGACCTTTCTGCCTTTACACATTTACCTATTCTTCCAGACTCAGCAGGGCACTCCAGGCAGCCTTCTCTAGGCAGAGGTAGCCATCCCCTCCTCAGGGTGCACTCAGATGCTGTGCATACTTCAATTATACACTCATCAGCCTTGGTCATCCTTTGTCCTTCTCCTGTTGGATAGTTAACTCTTCGGGGGTAAAGATTGTGTGTTAAGCAACTTTGTATCTCCAGCCCTTAGTATAATGCTTGATCACAATAATGTATGCATGGCTTTCAGAGACTGGGAGATGCATTCCATGTGAATGGAAGCGGGGCACTAAAGTTAGAGGATGGGCCTCATAGGATGGGCCTCATAGTTTAAAGAGAAAATATGAAAAATAGTTCATTGCAGAAGCATGATTCATATTATAAAACTTATTTCATATTAGTTGTAAAAGGTAAACCGTTGACTCTCACAGTGACAATCCAGTGTTAAGTGACAGAGCTTGTGTCCACCAAGGACCAGACCATCAGTATTAAAAATTTAAATTTAATTTTACAATGAAATGTGTTTTTTATTTTAATCCTCACCTGCAGACATGTTTATCAATTAGAGAGAAAGAGAAAGGGGGAGAGAGGGAGAAACATTGATGTGAGAGAGAAACATGTATTGGTTGCCTCCTATATGCTCCCTGACCGGGGATCAAACTCCCAATCTAGGTATGTGCCCTGACCAGGAATCGAATTCCTAACCTTTTGGTGTACAGAACAGTGACCCAACCAACTGAGCCACCCAACCAGGGCTACAATAAAAAGGTTCTTAGATAGTCTTTATATATTAACTTAATAGGTTCATTGTTAGGGGCATCGTCTATTCCTCCCACTAGAATTTAAGTTCTGTGAAAGCTGAGAATTTTTATATGTTTTGTTCACAGATAAAAGTGTATTAAAAATGTAGTTGTACTAGAGTATAAACAAGTCTCATTAACACAAATACAATGGTACACAAAGTCAAATGAATATTTTCTCCAATGGTTAACTATTTTTTTCGATTAAAGCATTTCAGTTTTCCTTGAGATTCATCATAATATTATTAACTAGTTGCTTGATGGTACTTAATATTATATTTAAAACACCAGCTAGGAGAACAACAGTAACCAGCTAGAGTAAGTTAGTTGTTCTTCATTATAATCCCAGGAATGTGAGAGAGTATTTTAGTATTTCCATACAGCACTATCTGTAGCTGATGTGGTATAAGAATTACCTCTGAAATCTTGCAAATATAAAACAAAGTGACTTAGAACCAAAATTTTTTATGGCTTCTGGTTTGCCTAAATAACACATACCAATCAAGAGCATAAGAGTTCAAAGCCATAGCCATGTTGTTTGGAGGTGGTGGTGGTGGTGGGTTGGATTATGGAAGATATTTCATGTAATGATAATATGTCTTTACTCTTTATAAATGCACTTAAATATTTGTGTTCTACAATTTCTTTCCTTTTGTATATAGATCTTCTTTAAGCTTTTGAGAAAGTTGGAATAACTGTCTTTATACCCAAATAAAACTGTTCAGAAACTAGAATACATTTTGGGAATATATGACTTGTTTCATAAAGACAGTATCTAAAAATGTTGTTTAACATTTAAATTTAGTAAGTATTTTAGTACCTAGTATATATCAGGAATGAGCAATGCATAATACTTGGTCTTTGGCCTTTATTTACCTCAAGGTTCCTTCAAATAGACATAAAGATCTAGCCCTCATTCCCTATATGATGAGAGCCTTTCAGATGTCATGTCCATCCAAGATTTTGATGAGCTGAACTTTCTGAACTTGGTTTTACAAGCTGAAAACAATATATACATTTTGTCCTTTTACCAAATTTAAAATTGAAGAGGCTTCTGGGTACCCTGTTCCCAGGCATCCTCTGATTTTGATACCCACCTCCCATTTCACTTCCACCCTTACTGTCTCAGGAGCTCCCTACTCTTTGGGGAAGCGCTTATGTAAACAGTTAATTAAAATATTACGTGATAAGTGCTATTTGAAAAAAACTACATATGTGCAAGGCTCTGTGAAGGTCACAGATTAGGCAGGGCCCATCTCTGGCTTGGAGGATCAGGGAAAGTGTTGCTGATGGTTTCTAGTTAAGCTGGGTCTTAAGGAACCAGTGGGGGTTTGCCTGGAGGAGAACTGGTGTGCACAGGCCCAGAGAAATGGAAGGAAGAGCAAGATGAAAGAAGGATGAGAATCTGATGAGAGTGATGAGAGGGCAGTAGCAAGAGATAATGCCATAAAAGTCCTGGGGCCGGATTGTGAAAGACTTGCTCAAAATTTTGGATTTCCCCCATAGCAAATGGAGTGCCATTGGATGGTTTGGGGCAGACATTAGAAGTATTGATGTTTGTAGACCAAGGATAAAGTGGCTTTTTGTTTGTGAAATTGCTATCCACATAGGTTTGGGTTTTCTGGTTATTATAGAGGGATGCTGTATATCACTGTGGGAATAGCACCTTGTTTAGGTTGTTGCAATTTTCGAGCCTCAACTTCACATTTTTTATTGTTTTTGTTTTGTTTTTAACTTAATGAAATATGTTCCTGGATCCTTGTTGGGGAGTTATTGTCCTTCTTTCCATACAAGCTGGCATATGGGCTTGTGTTTAAACATTAATTGTGTTAAGTAAGAACCATCTTCCTTCTGGAATACTTTCTAACTTAATGGCAGGAAGAACTATTGCATCTCTTTTTTCATCTGCATTGTACTCATTTATACTATAAACACAGAAAAGCTCAGTTCTCATAGAGAAAAAAGAATTAGAAGTAATACAGGAGTCTGGTTTTTAAAACTTCGGCTTTTCTCTCTAACTGTTCCAGTATTTTTAAAACATATACAGTTCAGGAGAAAAATCAAAGGACTCTTTCTTTAGGCAGGTTTGGTGGCAGAAGCCCTTTTGGATTTTGTTATCTGCTTTAGTTTAAAATAAGTGTGGGGGTAGGGGGTGAGGAAGGCAGTTGGGAAGGAAGGCTGTGGGGACAGCTCCCAGATTTTTTACCTTGAAAGCAGGTGCTGCTGAAATATTCCAGAAACAGATGGAATCTCCTATTCTTGTTTTAAGCTATTTATAGTTGTCTCGCCTGAGGGTACCCTGCTATACAAAAATGCACAGCCTGATGTTGGAGGGCAGTTTGGGCATCAAAGCTGGGGCTCCTTTGGGAGAAATCAACCTTTCTTCCCAATTCCTTAAATACCATTTGGGAAACCTGGATCTTTCATACTATTTAACAGAAGACTTTCCTCTGCTTTTCGAGTGGTTCCATCTCTCTGGAGCTGTTTGATTTCTTTTTAATTCCTCCCCCTTAAAGTACAATGGGCACAATGTTGTTTTCCAGATAGTATCTGGAAGAAGGCCCAATTGCTGTGGCAGATTATAATTCCATCCCTGTGGGTGCTGGCACATGGCTTCTGTTGGAAGCCGAACCCTTGGGGTAGGGCCTGTGGAAGCTCTGGTTTACCAAGCCCAGTGCCCTTTCTGAGATCCTCAGTGTTTTAAAGGCTTTCATAGGGTGGAGGGGGAGGGAGTGGGGGGGGGGATGTGTGTGCTCCATCAGACACATCACTCTGTGGGAAGTTATAACTTTTTCCCCTTAATTAAAAAAAATGAAGTCATTGGGGGTATGTTGCATGTTTTATTGTCATGCATATGCCTTTATGCTTAGAAATGTATAATCCTCTGGGGAGCCACAACTCAACAGTAGTAACAAGCTGTACTGTTTAAAGAAAATCACCTTTGAAGAGAAGGGAAATAAATGCCTTCCCTGTCCTAGCAGCCTGCTAGTTGAAGGCTGGGAAGCTGGACTGTTGGAAAGACAGGTGTGCCTTCTGCACCAGCAGCGAGCACAGAGCTGACACCATAGGTGGAAGCTTCTTGTTTCCTTCTGGTCCTTTTCCAAGAAACCAGCCTGGCTCAGCCTTTCCTTCATGCAGTCTGAGCCAAGGTTGTGGATATTCAAAACTCCAAGACTTTGGCTAAAAGATAATTTTTGTTTTGAGACTGAATGAGTTGGACATTATAAGAAGACATGGTATTTTCTCACTTTGTTTAGAAAGCAAAGCACTTCTTTGTCTTAATGCTCATGAAGCTTACTTAGTACAGGGCAACAAAGTGAAAATTCCATGGGAACCCCAGGAGCACACTTTAGTTTTTGTTTTCTCTATATTCCACTCATCTTGTTCTTCTAGTAACTGCTGCTGATGGCTAACGTTGTTATACCATTTTGTAGATGGATAGAATAAGTCAGAACTACTTATCACAGAGGATATAAAAGGGAAAGGGGGAGGTAGCATTTATTTAATACTAGAGGCCCAGTGCACAAATTTGTGTATGGGTAGAGTCCGGCTAGCCTGCCGGGATGGGGGCTAATCAGGCCGGGCTGGGGGGAGGGGAGGGAACGTGGGAGGTTCACCACCTGGATCTGCCCCCAATTGGGGTGGAGGGACCGATTGGGGCAGGGCCGGCTGAAGGGAGGGGCTGCAGGAGGTTGGGGGTGTGTGTGATTGGAGCCCTGATTGGGCCAGTTGGCTCCCGCAGTGTGCATCGTAGTGGCTGGTCATTGGGCTTTTATATATATATAGATTCCAGGGTGGTTTGCATAATTCTTATTTATTCTTAGTACAGTCTTATGAAATTATCTCCATGGTAGAGATAAAAGGGTTATAACTGCGAGAGAAACAGTGACTTGCCCAAAATCTCACCAGGAGGATTAAAGGAGCTTGGTTTAGAACAACAAAAATCCAGCCTGAATCTCCTGTTCTCAACTGCTTTGGGCTTATTTCCAGGAACTTTCTTTTGGCTCTGATTCACAACTTCCAATTTTATTTTCTTGCCACTAGTAGTTTGTTCATTCAGTAGTTCAGTAGTTTGTTCATTTCTCCATATATTTAGTTAAAAGAGCCATGATGGGTAGTTTGCTATTGCACAGTAATATCGGATGTGAGCTTAAAGGGCTCTTAGAAATAATATAGCCCACCCTTATTTTGTAAACAATGAAAATGAGACCTGAAAGAAGGTTTTTATCTTAAGTTCTTTAGCTGGTTAGTAGTCTTCTGACCCCCAATCCAGAGTTTTGTCCAGGATATGACAATGATTCTCCCAACTCTACTCTAGAGAATAAGCCCCACATCACCTGGTACTAAAATTTTTCAAGACTCAGTAACCTCAACTTAGCATCAAGGAGTCACATTCCCTCTTGGCCAGTGTCATTATAGTCTACGCGAACAATCTTAACATATGATTATAGAGTAAAAAAAAAAAATCAGTTTTTTAAAAATCTGATGCAGGGTGTGTCTGAATGGAAAACCAGTAAAACTGAGCCTGCCTTCTGAAAGAAAGAGTCTTAAGAATTCCACATGAGGGACCCTTTTGGGGAGATGGAAAAACATTCTATAGGAGAGGCCATTGGGTGCTTTTGGTTGAGTTTGAGTGCCAACAATTTTTCTTGGACCTCCCTGCAAATAAACTACTCTCCTATAAGAGCAACAACCAGCAGAAGGATTTATTTGAGCCTTATCTTTGGTTTTCACTGGACAGGAGGTAGAAAAGAAAGTAACTCAATATGCTTCACACCTAAAATTGCCCTTTAGGTCTGAGCTACACTCTTATTTTAAGAACAAGACAGATTTGTGAATACAAAAAGTAGTCTGAATGTAGGTTGTCTGGCCCTTTCAGTGATCAGTTTTAGAAGCAGTAGGAAGACTAACATTTCTCCCTCATCGAGAGAGGCTCCAGAAGACTGAGGTAGTAGTATACCTCTTTACTGCCAATACAGAAATCATTATGCCACCTGAAGTCTGAAGAGCCCACAAGTCTAAAAGTCAATTATGAGCCACTTATTTTTCAGAATTTAATTTTTGAGATTATCCTATAGAATAAAAGGGTAATATACAAATCGACCGAACGGTGGAACAACCAGTTGCTATGATGCACACTGATCATCAGGGGGCAGATGCTCAATGCAGGAGCTGCCCCCTGGTGGTCCATGTGCTCCCACAGGGAAAGGGCCACTCAGCCAGAAGCCCTGAGCTGGGTTCATGGCTCCCGCAGGAAGCGGGCCTAAGCCAGCAGTTGGACATCCCCAGAGGGCTCCTGGACTGTGAGAGGATGCAGGCTAGGCTGAGGGACTCTCTCCTCCCGAGTGCATGAATTTTGTGCACTGGGCCTCTAGTGAAGCTGTAATTCCTCATTAGAGGAATTTTAAAAACTTCAGAAGTTTAAGAAAAGCAATCTATCATCCCACAACTTTGATAATGACTAGAGATCTTGGTGCAGGTAGAGTTTTGTATCTAGGTTTTTCACATACTGTATTGTAAACATCTTTACATATCATTAAATATTCTTTCCTGAGGATGTTTTTGACTATATAATTTATTAGTGTGAGCCTGATTTATAAGGGAAGAAGCTCTTAGTAATCTGAAAAAGTATTTCTTGCTAAGACTTATGTGCCTTTAAAAATGCATTTGAGTAGTGAATTCATCATTCATCTAGTTACTTTGGTATTTTTATTTATCAAAATCCCTCAACTGCTTTTAATCTTAACTTAGGCACTATTGCCCGATTCTTGACAATGAAGAGTAGTTATTAACTTCTGAAAACATTGAACATAAAAGTATCAAAATAGTATCAAGTGTCATATTTACATTAAGTGGTAAATAATGTACTTAGTTTACTTTTCCATTCCATATTTCACTTTGTACATTTACATTTTCAAATCCTCACCATAGCTAGTTTAGCTCAGTGGATAGAGCATCAGCCTGTGGACTGAAGGATCCCAAGTTCAGTTCCGATTAAGGGCATGTACCTGGGTTGCAGGCTTGATCCCTGGCCCTGTTTGGGACTCATGTAAGAGGCAACTAATCGATGAGCCTCTTACACATTGATGTTTCTCTCTCTCTCCCCTCCTCCCTAAAAATCAATGGAAAAATGTTCTCGGGTGAGGATTAACAAACCAAAAATAAAGTAATACTTTTTAAAATATATATATATATATATATATATATATATATATATATATATATATATATATAATTGATTTTTACAGATAGGAAGGGAGAGGGATAGAGAGTTAGAAACATCGATGAGAGAGAAACATCGATCAGCTGCCTCCTGCAACACTTCCCACTGGGGATGTGCCCCCAACCAAGGTACATGCACTTGACTGGAATCGAACCTGGGACCTTTCAGTCTGCAGGCTGATGCTCTATCCACTGTGCCAAACTGGTTAGGGCAAAGTAATACTTTTTATTAGCATGAGTTATGTTGAAAAAATTTTTTTAAAAATATATTTTATTGATTTTTTACAGCGAGGAAGGGAGAGAGATAGAGAGTAAGAAACATTGATGAGAAAGAAACATCGATCAGCTGCCTCCTGTCCACCCCACACTGGGGATGTGCCCGCAACCAAGGTACATGCCCTTGATCGGAATCGAACCTGGGACCCTTGAGTCCGCAGGCTGATGCTCTATCCACTGAGCCAAACTGGTTAGGGCTATGTTGAAAATTTTTAAAAATGATGTAGCATAAAGGGAATACTTTTAAAGCTAGATAGCAATATAAATTTTGATTCTTGAACTTACTACATTCCAAGTAAAAATTTACTTGTATCTTAAATATTTATGTAGAAATTTAGGAAATTTTACAATTAAATTCTGTATTATAGTATGCATTGGAAATTGAATAGGTTTTTAGTTCCCATTCGTAGGACATGAAAGTACCAGAAATATTCAGCAAAACTAAGGGCAATTGTTGTCCTTTAACTCAATTCACAAGTGTTAGTTTGCCCCGTGGTGATTTTTAATCCCTTATCTATACTGCAAAGCAATATTTATTACAAAATTAATTCTGAGAGGCATCGTTTATGGTTTCTAGTCCATTCTATTTCAGATGTCTTTGAAGTAAAGTGGGTGGAGCATTTTATGTGAGGTTAATTGTCCTATTGTTCATTTATTCAGTCTTGGTATTTTAACTAGCTCTTTATGTCTATTAATGAGCCCAAAATACAGCAAAACATATTGGATCTAAAAAACTTGACATCTTAAAAAAAACTTACTTAAAACTGTGGTGGAAAAAAGAAGTTGGGTGAAATTCATTGTCCTGTAGTTGTGTGTGTGTGTGTGTGTGTGTGTGTGTGTGTGTTTTGCCTGAGCTCTTAATGACTGGTTTCCTTTTATAAAAAAATTTTAGTCCCATAGGATAGTGCGATTTTTGGGGGGGATAAAAAACAAAAAGCCACTGCAAACAAAAACAACCTCAACTTAAAAGGCTCTAAAGAAAGCATATTTGCCAGTGTCCAGTTTCCTGCTGAGCTAGGATTTTTACTGTCAACTCTGTAAAAAATAATAATTTTGGATGCCAATTTTAGAGAAATTTATGTACTTTTTCTTTTTTATTAGTATATGAAAATATGCTAAATATTGATCATCCTCATTAAGTAAAGATAATAATATTTCCTAACCACTAAAAACAATACTTGTTTATATATATATTTTTTAGTCTTTATTAAAATTTCCCAGGGATTATAATTCTAGATATTTTTATTTGAAGAGGTAGTTTAACTTTCATATAGTGGGATTCACTGAACTTGTCCTTTCCTCAGATTTAGTATTTGTATTGTAATGGAAAGAATATTGGTGCTATATTTGTTTTTTAAAATCTTCTTAAAATTGGATTATAATAAGGTTTTAATTTGACCATTTTTCTTTGTCTCAGTACTTCAATGGTAAATTGAGGATAATACTAATTCAGAATTGTTAAAAAGTAAACAGTGAGTGATTGATAAAATTCTTTTTATTGTACTTACTGTGTAAATGTTTAATGAAAACCCTGTGCCTTCCTTTTGTACATTGTGAAATATAACCTGCAAACAGAAAAGTTTCATTATATACCCACATATATACAAGTGTATGTGTGTGTGTGCATATATATATATATATATATATATATATATACTTTATACACACACACATATATATAATGTATATATATATACATTTTACATATATATATAAATATGCACACCCATACACACAGAAGTACAAACAAATGATTACATAGCAAATACCCATGTAATCACCATGTAAGTTAAGAACTCTATACCCAGTATAATTTTTTTCACCCATGTGTGTATCCCTAAACAATATGGTATAGTTTTATCTAGTTTTGAACACTGCAAGAATTGAATTATACAATTTAGAATTGTTATTTTAAGCCTTCTTTTGCTTAACTATTGAACTTCATCTGTGCTGTAGCTTATAATTGTAGTTTGTTCTCTTTGTAGTGTAGAGCTTTGCATTGTATGGCCATGTTTCTCTTTGTTCATGCATTCAACTGTAGGTAGTAATTTGGGTTGTTTCCAGTTCATGGCTTTTATGAACTTTCTTGAATGGGTGTCCTGGTGTACATAGGCACTAGTTTCTTCAGTGTATAAACCTGGGATCTTGGATACCTATCTATAGGGATGTATATCTTCAACTTTATTGGATAATACCAAATTGTTTTCTAAAGCAACAATTATGCCATTTTACTGTCTGCCAGGCCCTTACTCCTTATTTGTTTGTTTGTTTAAAAAATATTTTTTTATTGATTTCAGAGAAGAAGGGAGAGAGAGATAGAAACATCAATGATGAGAGAGAATTATTGATTGCCTGCCTTCCACACTCCCCGAACTGGAGATTGAGCCCGCAACCCTGGCATGTGTCCCTGACCAGAATTGAACCCGGGACCCTTCAGTTTGCAGGCCAATGCTCTATCCACTGATCCAAACCAGCTAGGGCTTCCTTGCTTTTTTTTTTTTTTTTTTTTT
>PVJC01004727.1:0-62353 GCA_004026665.1 Murina feae
TTTTTTTGCATATATCTGTCCAATTTTCCCAGCACCATTTATTGAAGAGACTGTCTTGATTCCATTGTATGTTCTTGCCTCCTTTGTCAAATATTAATTGAGCATATTGGTTCGGGTCGATTTCTGGGTTCTCTATTCTATTCCATTGATCTATATGTCTATTCTTGTGCCAGTACCAGGCAGTTTTGAGAACAGTGGCGATAAAGCTGATTTTATTGTCACCATGTGGCAACTTAGACTAATGCCCCAAATTCTTCTTGTCAAATCCATTTTATTGCTGATATTTTTATTTTGAAATATATTTTTATTGATTTCGGAGAGGAAGAGAGAGATAGAAACATCCATGATGAGAGAGAATCATGGTGGATCAGCTCCCTCCTACAAGTCCCCCACTGGGGATCAAGCCCACAACCCGGGCATGTGCCCTTGACCGGAATTGAACCTGGGACCAACCCTTCAGTTCACAGGCCGACACTCTATCTGCTGAGCCAAACCGGCTAGGGCTTGATGATTAGGTTTTAAACTCCCTCATTCCCAGATAACTAATACGCACATTAAGAGCATGCAAACCACCCTGGCCTGGTAGCTCAGTTGGTTGGAGCATCATCGTGTGCGCCAAAATGTTGTGGATGCGATTCCTAGTTAGGGCACATACCGAGGTTGTGGTGCATACTGGAGGCAATCCATCGAGGTTCTCCCTCCGTCTCTCTCTCTCTCTCAAAAAAATCAATAAAAACATATCCTTTCAGGTGAGGATTAAAAAAAAGAACATTCAACTCATATGATGGGTTAGAAAAAAGAATCTACTTTGCTTTTAAAAATGGTATTAATCTCAGTAGTACTGAAATTATGCAGATCCAGTGGGATGTGCTTTCCCCCATCAAGGTTCCAACGGTCGAGTTTTACCAGTAATCAAAAAAATTAGGTTCTGGAGCAAAATCAAGGAAAGGAAAAGCTAGATTTTAAAAATAGTTACAATGTGACAAGTTAATACAATACACTGCATAAAAATCTCATAAATGACTGAAAAGTGGAACATTAAAAAATAAAAATGAGAGAAAGGGCACAACAAGGCAATTCACACACACACACAAAGATTACTGATGGCCTCACGGAAAAATGTTCAAACTCGTCACTCAGCAAAGCTTGCAAATTTAAACAGTGCAATTCCATTTTTAACAAATTGACAAAACACAAAACAGCTGTCAAGGGTACTCGGCGATGAGACTCCTCAGACATTACTGATGAGACTGTAAATTAGTTCGCATTTCTGAAGGCCATTTAGTAATATGTATCACCAGTCTTAATTCTGAGCAAGTTCTCTCCCAAGAATTTTGCCTGAGGAAATAATCAGAGGACTACTCAAAAATTTATGCACAAGGGCATTTATAGCAGCATTATTCATAATAATAAAAATCCAGAAAAACCCAACAGTGCCATAATAAAAAATGAATTATGGTCTATCGATAACAAGGAATAAGATGTAGACATTAAGCCTCATGTTTTGGAGGAAGATTTAAAGACACAGGGAATGCTCACAAAACAAAGTTAAAATTCGAAATTGTGAATAGGATGATTCCACTTCGTAAAGAAAATACATATCATGCATATTGTAACTACAATAAGTGGTGGCAGATTCAATGAAATGTCCAACAAATATTCATGCTCTTCTTTACCGAATGTAATTTTCACGGAGAGGCCGCTGCCTAGCCATGGACTACATTTCCCAGCATCCCTTGTATCTAGGTGGGGCCATGTGACTAATCCCGCCAATGGAATATAAGTGGAAGGGATGTGAGCCGCCTTCAGGCTGAAGTAGTTAGAAGGTGGAAAGTCTTCTCCACACTCTCTTCCTCCACCTGCCAACTGGAGATAGAGGATCCCAAAGCCTAGGGAGCAGAACAGCCATAGGTGGAAGGAGCCTTGCTCCCCGAATCATTCGCTGAGGACTGTCCCTCAGGAGCACCAATGGTGGACTTGGTATTGTGTTACGTTATAATGTGGGTTTTTAAAATTATTATTTCTTCAGCAAGTGGTACTCTAATATATACATATAGAAAAGTTGCTGAGGAAAACTACCAAATTTTATCCGTTGCACTGTACGATAGACAAATTATAGGTAACATCTTTAAATGTATTCTTTCCTACCACAAACATGTCTTCGTTGATAACCAAGAACATCTTGAAAATAAAAAGGAAAACTTTAGAGGGCAGTGCTATATAATGAACTTCTTAGTAAAATATTGAATAAGGTTACAAAAAAAGAAATGTAGAGAATTACAAAGGTTTAAAGTGGGGGAGGGAAATCTAGATTTATTACATTTAAATACAATTCCAGACAAACAATCATTCCAAAAGTGACCTAAGATTAAACAACAAGCAACAAAGTAGGGGGGAAATTTCAATTTATACAATATATGAAATATTAGTGTCCAGCTCTAGCCAGTTAGCTCAATGGTTGGCGTACTGGCCTGCAGAGTGAAGGATCTCAGGTTCGATTCCAGTCAAGGGGCATATGCCTCGGTTGCAGGCTTGATCACTGAACCCCAAATGGGGTGTGTGAGACAAGCAACCACACTGATATTTCTCTCTGTGTGTCTCTCCCTCTCCCATCCACTCTCTCTAAAAAAATCAATGGAAAAAAATACCCTCAGGTGAGGATTAACAACAATAACAACTATATATATTACAGTATTCTTTAATATGTAAAGAGCTCTTATGAATTAATAAGTGAGGGACAAATACAAAAATTGGAGGAAAAATATAAATACCTAGTCATAAAATAAGATATACTAACTTATACACATATGAAAAGATTTTAAAACTCACTAGTAATAAAAATTAAAATAAGGTATTCTTCATCACTCTATCAGATCGGCAAACATTTAAAATATTGTGACTACAGCATCCAATGTTGCTGAGATTATGATAAATTGGGTAATCATACCCACTACAGGAAGGAGATCAAAATGGTATCACATTTATAACAAGCAGTGGCATGACAGGGGCAAAGAAGCCTTAAAAATCATTTGACATTCTACCTATTTGTCAAAAGAAATAAGCAAGTTATGCCCTAACTGGTTTGGCTCAGTGGATAGAGTGTCAGCCTGCGGACTCAGGGGTCCCATGTTCGATTCCGGTCAAGGGCATGGACCTTGGTTGTGGGCACATCCCCAGTAGGGGGTGTGCAAGAGGCAGCTGATCGATGTTTCTCTCTCTGTTTCTAACTCTCTATCCCTTTCCCTTTCTCTTTGTAAAAAATCAATAAAATATATTTTAAAAAAAGAAATAAGCAAGTTATGCAGAAAATTGTTTGAAAAGAAAAAAATAAAACAACTTACACATCCATCTGTAAGAGACTGGTAAGAAAAATAAATTATGGAATGTGTGTATTCACATACTATAATGATTTACAGCCATAATTTTAAATTATGATGAAGATCTACGTAAATGTGCTAAAAGCACAATAGTGCCCGCCCTATAAAAAAGGCAGGGTACAAAACAATGCAGACAGTCTAATTCCTTAAATTTTTAACAGTGTATATGCATAAGAATATATGTCTTTTCTTATGGACAAAAAATAAAAAACAGAATATATGTTACAAATGCAGAATAAAAAAGTACAGAGTTTTATAAAAATATTGGTAGTAGTTATCTCCAGTAGGGCGGTATTATGAGTGACTTTCATTTCCTTCTTTATACTTTTCTATATTTTATATATTTTCAACTATAAACATATATTACTTTTTTTCTTTTTTGTATTATTATGAAAAATTGCAAACATACACAAAAGTAGCAAAAATATGTGCCCACTGAACAGCTGTAATTGCTATCCCTGGCTCAGCTTGTTCCATCTGTCCCCTCTGTGCCCTGGAGTACTTTAACATGAATTCTGGATATATCATTTATCCAATTCATTAAGGGTTTTTTGTTTTGTTTTGTTTTGTTTTATGTTTAAATGCTCAAACTCTCTACTGGATTATTTTTTTAAATGTATTTTATTGATTTTTTTTAACAGAGAGGAAGGGAGAGGGACAGAGAGTTAGAAACATCGATGAGAGAGAAACATCAATCAGCTGCCTCCTGCACACCCCCTACTGGGAATGTGCCCGCAACCAAGGTACATGCCCTTGACCAGAATCGAACCTGGGACCATTCAGTCCGCAGGCCCATGCTCTATCCACTGAGCCAAACTGGTTAGGGGTCTACTGGATTATTTTAAGGTAAATATCTGATGTTTCATTTGCCCATAAATACCTAGCATGTATCTTTAAAAGATAACCTTAATAACAATATCACATCTAAAAATGAACAATTTCTCAATATCAAATAGCCAGTGTCCCAATTATACCATACTTCATTTTTATAGTTGGTTTGTTTAAATCTGGATTCACACAAGATTTATGTTTGCATTTGGTTATGTCTCTTGAGTTTTTCTGAACGTATTACATAACGACCTTTTCCAGGCCATTTAATGTACCGAACATATAGGACACGTGTCCTAAGAACTTCCTGACGGCATCCCCTTGATGTTGTTTAATATGTTCCTCTATTCCCTGTATTTCCTTTCAACTAAGATTTACTTCTTCTGTCTAATCAACTTCAGGGTCTATTATTTTTCTGTAAGAATATTTCAAACAAATTGTATTACTTTTATAAGGAGACAAAACAATAAAGCTAAAAAAAATATTTTAAAGGAACCCAAACAAATGCTGACCTTGCTAATCCATCCATTTCAGCAATTCGTTAAAACTTGGGTGTCCAAAAGTTTTTTAGAATACAGGCTAGATCAGTGCTTTCTCACACAAGAAAGATGCTCAGTGACTGTTCACGGACTGATTTGTTTCTCCAAATACATTCCTTTAGCATTTTAAGTCCATCGCCCCGTCTGACCCAGTGGTGAAGTTCAGCACCCTCTGAAGCAACGGCGCCCCCTCCAATGGACACTTAGGTCATCCCATGATGGCAGGTGTCTTTAATATTCCTTTCTTTTCTTTTTTCTTAAAAAATACAGTGTGAGCACATAAGTAAAAATTTGGAAATGAGAGAAAAAGGAAAGAAAGAAAATCAGCCATAATGCCACCCCTCTAGAATAGTCAATAATGTTACCTGTAATACATACTTCCTTGCCATCTTTATTAGGGATATACATTTTGTACCTAATTATTATCAGTGAATAATGGGTTTTAATATCCCCTTTGTTAACATAAAAAACATGTAAAATTTTTGTAGCTTATGCTAAGGGTATAAAAAAATAGCAATAATATATACACAGGTGTATACCTCGGCCTGAGGAAGGGAACTTGACCAATCCCCCAGGTAGCCCCTGTAGGCTCCTCCCTCATTCTATCCTCTGCTCTCTCCCCTAACCTGAAATGTTGTCTTTGCTCATTTGGTCTCATAAGTCTTGCCACATGCATCTGGATGTCAAACACTATACCATTAGTTTTGCATCCATCTGAACTTTATGTAATTGGAATCACACTGTAGCTATTTTACAACTTGCTTTTTTCTAAATATATTTTTATTGATTTCAGAGAGGAAGGGAGAGGGAGAGAGATAGAAACATCAGTGATGAGAGAGAATCATTGACTAGCTGCCTTCTGCACACCCCCTACTGGGAATCGAGCCCAAAACCCAGGCATGTGCTCTTGACTGGAATTGAACCCAGGACCTTTCAGTCTGCAGATCAATGCTCTATCCACTGAGCCAAACTGGCTAGGGCTACAACTTACTTTTTAATTTAACACTAGAGGCCCAGTGCATGAAATTCATGCACTGGGGGTGGGAGTCCCTCAGCCCAGCCTGCCCCCTCTCACAGTCTGGGAGTCCTCAGGGGATGTCCTAGTGATGTCCCCATGGGGAACGGGCCTAAGCCACAGACTGGCCGCAGAGGCTCAGAGCAGGCTCCCCATGAGTGCTGACCTGTGTGTGTGTGTGTGTGTGTGTGTGTGTCTGCTGGGGGCCTGCCCCCAGCCGCGATGTGGAAGCTTGGAGCAGGCACCCCTCTGTGTTGCCGGACTACGCCTGTGTGTTGTTCTCTCAGGCTCAGGGCTGCACCCTGCCCCTTCTCCTGAGCTGGTCATGACTGCTACAGAGTCCCGATCTCATCTGCATATTACTTCTACACACACGCACACACACACACACAGATTGTAATTCCTGAGATTCTGCTGGGTTGTCAAATGCAGCTATGGTTCATTCATTTTAACAGTATATCCATATAGCTCTATTCCACTGTGAAACTATGCCACAATTTATATTGTAATTTCTGCACATAAAATTATATTGTAAATATCTTGTCACACTGCTACACATCTTCAAAATAATTAACAATTATAGTAGAGTACTATGCTGAGAGAAGGCTATTTTATTTTATAGTTACCCAACTGTTGGACATTAATAGTGTTTGTGTGTGTTTGGTTTATAAATAATGCATCAGGGAGCATCTTTGCCTAAATAGCTTATTAAATATTTTGTATTATTTCCTCCATGAGAGAATGTGGGAAGATGGTCCACAGAAGTGGTATTACTGGATCAAAGTGTGTAAATGAGTAAGTTGGCTTTTTAATACACTGTAAAATTATTTTACAATATTGTGATATCACCAGAATGGGGGATAATCATTAAATTATACTTTTTGACTAATATATTAAAATAGCACTCCACTGCTGTTTTATTCTATATCTCTTATTACAAAACTGAACATTTTCCATATATTTGTTTAGTGTTGTGTTCAGTCATCTTTTTAATTTGAGCATTTTTAATTTGAGCATTTCACAGCAAAAACAGATAACTCTGCCGTGTTACTGCAAACCTTCCCATCTATTGTTTCCCTGTTTGTTTTTAACATGAAGAAATCTTTGATATTCCTGTAGTTTGATTGACGAGTCTTTTCAGTTTTGAATGTCTGTATTCTGTTTCTAAGCAATATTCAATTCTATAGATTTCCTATGCCTCTACCTTTTGCACTTAATTGTTTAATCTATCTGTAATTCATTTTGAGGAAGTCAAAGTGATTTTTTCCAAATTGCTAAGGAGGCATCAAAATTATTCGCTGAATAATTTCTCTTCCCTGTTGATTGATGATGACTCCTTTGTGGTTTATTCAATTATTTATGTGAGGGTCTATTTCTGAACTGCCCTAGTTAGCTTACCTACTCCCTCCTCTAATGCCAGCACCACCATGCTTTCATTACAATGGCTTCATACTGCATTTTAATACCTGGTAGTGCTATATATTTTATTTCCAATAACTCTAACTCCCTTCCCCTAAAAGCATTTTCAAGAATTCCCCTAAGGTTCTCGTCTATTCATTTTTCCAAGTAATCTTCGAACTATCTTGCGAAATTTTAAAAATCCTGATGGCACTTTGAGAGAAATGGCATTTGACTCATGAACTAATTTTCAGAAATCTTCAAATCTTTCATTTCAATCCCACCATCTAGAAACAGGGTTTTCGGTTAAACCCTTGAATGCTTGTTGGCCTCCAACGAAGCACTCTGTAGTTAATGATCACTTTATCCTTCCTTCACAATATTTAGTCTTCAAGTTACTATTTTGTAACTTTCTGCACTGGCTCTTTGTTCTCGTCTCAGACGTATCCCATGATACCCCACTACGTGAATGTATGCATTCAGTCTCTCTTATCACATTAAGGGACTGGTGACTTTATATGTCCCTTTTAAAGTAGTTTGTAAAAATAGAAGTTGAATTGAGTAAATATACTCCTGGAATTGATGAGATTATTATATAGTTGTACTTAGACAATTTATGTGAATCCAGTGAAAATGTATGTATATGGTGCCAATCCTGCATTCCAGGAATACAACCCACTTGGGTAACACGAAACGTTCACATACTCTATTGTTGAAATCTACTCGCTAGGATTTTATCTAAAATTTTTACATTCCTAAGCAAGATTGCTATAAAGCCTCCCCTTGGGGGCTTGCCAATTTTGTTATCAGGGTCATGTTTGCTCGACAGAAGATCTGGAAGTTTTCCATCATTTTTATAAATCCTGGAATGGCTTATATAACTCAGGAACGGTCTGTTCCTTGAAAGTTTAAAATGATTTTCGAAGGGCTTTTTAATAGTTTAAAGTGTTCCACCTGGTACAGGTGCGCGTGCGTGCGCGTGTGTGTGCACACGCATGCGTGCTTGCACTTTGTGTCCATGTGGACATTACCATGTTTGTATATGTCCACAGAGAATCCATTCTAGGTTTGTAAAATGACACTCTAAGATATTAATCTCTAATGGAACAGGGGACAGTTTTATTATAACTTAATGCCTTTCTTTCCCTCATGAAAGGGGAGTAAATGTCCAAGATAATAAAATGCTGAAAACTAAACTATTTTCCCAGGCTGTGGTTCTGGGGGCCCTTTACAGAGGCCCAGAAAGGACCCTGAAGAGGGTGGTCAGGGAACAGTGAGCACTGAGCCACCCAAGCTTCGCTGAGGTGACCAAGATTAACAACCACAACCCATCACTGGCGCAGGGAACTAGGAAAGCTACGCTCTGCAAAGTGAGCAGGTCATCAGTCCACCACAGGCCACCTTTGTTTTTCTGTGGCAAAGGTCTTCCGACTTTTGGTCCACTGAGCCATCTCCTCCAGGTGCAGGACACTACACCCTTTCCACAGCCAGAAGAACTTGCAACTCCAAGGTTTCCTCTACTTCCTGCGTGGCTCCAGGGCTGACAGCATTGTGAGCACTTTAAGGAGCCACAAGTCAATATGCAGAATGTTATGGACTGAATGTTGGTGTCACCCACTCCCCTAAATTCATAGGTCCTGACCTAAGCCCCCTTGGAGAGGTAATTAGGTTAAGATGAGTAATAAGGGTGGAGCCCCCTAGTGGGATTAGAAGAGGAAGAGGCACTAGAGCTCTCTGCAGAGTGGACCAAGGAGGGGTGATGCAAGCACACAACAAGGCCTTGGCCACCTACAAGCCAAGAGATGAGATCCCAATGAAACTTCCCTTGCCAGCACCGTGATCTTAGACTTCCCAGCCTCCAGAGCTATCTATATAAATAAAAATGTAAATGTTCATTTGTTCAAAATCTCAAGTCTCTGAAAGTTCTTCACTAATTGCTTTGAAATTTTGATACAATGTTGCATTCGAATACTCTCATGTATTTATATACCCACATTATATAGATGTCACACCTGTGACAGGTAAAAACATGCTTTTCTTGAAAAAACAGCGCCATCTGTTGGACATAAAAGCAACACCCACTACGAACTTAACAATATTATTCAGTCTAACAGTCAAAGCAAGGCAGTCACATACAAGTCCATCAACACTGTTGTGGAAGCAGATGAAGCGGTTAATTATCCAAAAGAATTTTGGAATTCACTTGATCTGCCAGGGATGGAATTCAATCAGTGTGCCAATTATCATGTTGCAAAATATCAACCAGCTTGGGGCTGGGCCTCAGGCCAGGGCTGGGCTGCAGCTTGGGACACGGGCAGCTGCTGCAGTCCCCCTCACACTGGCAGCCGAGGGCTCATGGGGAGTGTGGTGGGCGAGGGCAGGGAGCTTCCTCGGCTCCTTTTTCCTCCAGCTTTCGGGTGGCTCAGCAAGGGCCCCTGCCAGTGGGAGTCAGGAGTGGCTGAGCCACTTTGGGCACGGGGTGTGGGGTGTGGGCTGCCAGTGGGGAGTGGGGGTGCAGGCTGGCGCTGGGGGGCCCCGGGCTGCAGAGGCGCACATGTGCGAGGCCAGACCAGCCAGGCAGGGCGGGGGTGGTGGCATGCCAGGGGCAGCCGCCTGGGAGGGCGCATTGTATACCCACAAGCATTGTGCAATTAAACATCTTAGAAACGTGTGCTTTCTCTTTTCTTTCTTTTCCATTTAACCAGACTGAGTCACAGCAACGTGTGGCCGGGTACAGCTAGTGAGAAATAAATGCATATTGTCTACGCCAACCAGTCTAGGTGTAGGTTAAGGCAGCCAGAGCTAAGACAAGAGGGTTGTGGTAACGTTTGTCCAAAAGAATGCCAAGCTATCACTCTGCAGACCATGTAGCCCGCTGTAGGGGGAGATGCACTGTAGGAGAAACAAGTGGTAAGGAGTCTCCAAAACCTGAGACAAGTGTCCACTAGAACATGCAGGTGCCAGATGAGCAGATGTGAGACCACAAACAGCACACTGTGCCCAAGAATGAAGCGGTGACCAGGGCAATGCCTCCGGATGTGAGCGGGCCACAGGCCAGTCTCTTTTTCTCGAGAAACACATGTCCCAGCCTGTGTCCTTGTTCACAGAGAACCCCCTAAACCTCAGAGCTCAATGGAAACTCAGGATTAGGACAGTGAAGGTGATGAGCATTAGGACAGCCTGGCAGGAGGGCAGTGGCCTCAAACCCCTCTTAGGCCCAAGGATCCCACAGTTCCAGCCGAATGTCACGCGCAGGCTTTTACAACGCAGCCTTTCCTCCCCGCACCAGGGCAGGGAAGTGGCTTCCACACCAGCCATGGCCTCACACAGAAGCCGAAGCCCTGGCTGGAAGGCGCAACATGCTTGTGGCAAAGCCAAGCAGGCGTGGGAAGTGGAGCAGAACAGGAACAGTTTTATTAGTGTTCTGGCTGTTTGGGGTTTTTTAATGACTCCAAAAGGCATCTTTAAAAGTTTTTTTTTTTTGGTCAGTTCCAAAACGCAATTGTTGCTACAATACTGACACTTACCAGGAACTGACTGATGTACACACTGCTTTTCTCAAAAACACCCTTGTCTCTCCTGGACTTTTTAGGCCAGGTTAAGCTTGTGTGTGTGCCTGTGTGTGTGCCTGTGTATATGTGCCTGTGTGTGCCTGTGTATATGTGCCTGTGTGTATGTGTGCCTGTGTGTATGTGCCTGTGTGCCTGTGTGTATGTGTGCCTATGTGTATGTGCCTGTGTGCCTGTGTGCATGTGTGTGCCTGTGTGTGTGCCTGTGTATATGTGCCTGTGTGTATGTGTGCCTGTGTGTATATGCCTGTGTGCCTGTGTGCATGTGTGTATGTGTGTGCCTGTGTGCATATGTACGAGCACAGGTCGGGGGAAAAGTGGTGGAGTCTGGCGAACGCACCTGTACTTTCCCACGCACAGAGGCACACCACACAACTGAAGGCCAAATCAAACTGAACAGATAGTTTGGTTTTTAGGGTTAAAGTGTGAAAAAAAAGAAAAGCTGTTGACACACGTTTAAATTTGAACCATTTAAGTACGGCAAGATTTTCTTCCTACCGGTGGAAAATTAAACTAACAATTTCAAGTTAATGCCTGAAAGTAAACAGTTCCTCCCTTACAAAGTGAATTAGGTTTATCAAGACTTGTGTTCACGTGAATTTCTCCCACCCCTTTAAATCAAATAAAGACGTGACTTTAGAGGGTTCCTGGGCTCGAAGAGAGGCTTAAAGAAAGTATGACCGCCCCCCTCCCCCCCCGACAGTTGCACGGTAAGTGGATAATTCCTGGTCTCCCCAGCACTTGCTACGGTTAGATGGCAGGGCAGCACCCACCCTGGATGTAGTTTCCACAGGTGTTGTCAGAAAAGTAAGAACAATGTAGTAAATTCTTCCTAAAGCTGATTGTTGTCAATGTAAAGACTCATGTTTTAGTCTTAAATTTCTCCTTTTTTCTAGTTTAGCATCAAGATAATCCTTTCTGTAATGAGACTGCGGTGACGGATGCTGGGTTTGTAAAAACATCACTCCTTGTTAAAGTAGAAAATTGGTAGCCCTGAGCCAACCTTCCACATTTTTTCATTTTGGTAGTTTTGTGGCCCAGGCGATCCACGTGGGAGAACCATTTGTCTACAGGACCCTCTGACCCATCCAGTTCCCACAATGGCGACCAGCCCTGGGGGCAACAAACAACCTATAGAAAACTTAACTCTAATTTTAATCATTACTCAGGGGAGAGGAGGATGGAAAACTTTATGGTCTAGAAATCTTTGGTCTGTAAGTTCCTGGTTGCTCTAGAACTTTTTTCTCTACCCACCAGCCCCTAGTCGCACTCTGTCCACCCGGACCCACAAAGCCATCTCTGCCTGGTTTGGGAACACAGCTTATAGAGTTCGGGGGTTCTGTAACAACCTGTGCTCTCCCCATCACTAATTTGGGAACCCCAAATCAAGACCATCCTGGGATTCTGAGAGGTTTATGGATGCCCAAGTCTAGCTTCTGGCTCAGCAGCATCTCACCCAATCCTGGTGATCCTAAAATCCATCCACTCAGAACAGCCGACGGTGTGGCTGCCTGAAGAAACCAAAGCCAGGGAGGGCCACTTGCCACTCCAGGTCTCCAAACTGAGAACAAAGGCAAGAAAATCAGCAAGGTCCTAACTGGTCTGGCTCAGTAGATAGAGCGGCAGTCCGCGGACTGAAGGGTCCCGGGTTCGAGTCTGGTCAAGGACATGTATCTTGGTTGCAAGCTCAATCCCCAGTGCAGGAGGCACCTGATCAATGTTTCTCTCATTGATGTTTTGAACTCTCTATTCCTCTTCCTTCCTCTCCATAAAATCAATAAAACATATTTAAAAAGAAAATCAGCAGGGATAGGACATGATAGGCCATCAACTATTTAAAAGATTTCTCAACTAAGAATACATTAATATTTTAGAGTAAAATTAAAAATCCCCGTCTTTCCAGGGATTCCATACCCACCTGTAACTGTATGCTACCTAAAATTTTCTTTATTTAGGTTTCCCCCAAAATAAATTCTAAAAAAACAACAACACACACATCAGTTGGAAAAAATCCATAAACACTAAATTTTTTAACACCTTTATTTACTTCGTCTCTAACAGAGTTAATCAGTAACAGATACTGTATCTGTTGTGAAGAGAGTTAATTTCCCAGATTAAATATGCACTAAACATATACCTGTGACAATATTTTGAGATATATGACACCAATAAAGGTAACATTTATTGGGCCAGCCACTGGGCCACTGGGCACATTACTTAAATTACCTCAGTTAATCCTTACAACAAGTCTATAAAGTAGGTGCTATTCTTATTCCCACTTTATAGATGAGGTTATAAATGAGGAACCATGACTGTAATTTAATCTCCTCTGACCCAAAACTTGAGGTCAGTGTTTACTCTGGCTATAAAAAGGTTGAATGAGCAAATTAGAAGTAAAACAGAAATGCAGAAGGCATACTTAATCTCCTAGACGGTCCTAGGTTTTAAGACATAACTAGTATTGGAAAGCAGAAGCTAACTGCAAGCATTCCAACAGGAACTGTTTGGAAAGATTCCATCTGAAACGACTCTGTGTTAAAACATTTTAAATTCAGACTTTTACTAGTGAAGAGCAGGTTTCTTCTCACTACGAGCCCCAACACTTAACCCAAATTAGTAGTATTGCTACAGATGATGCAATACAGTGGATGTCGGCTGCCATTTTCCCAGAATCCATTTTCCTCCCTGAACAGTACTTATTTGTGGCCCTGCCTCCCCCAGTCCTGATGCTTTGGAGAAAGCTGACACACTCCCCTCAGGCAAGGGATAGACCAATCAGATGGGGGAGGGGGAATGTCCATCCCCACCAATCAACAGAGTGCATTTGCCTGGCCATTGGGATTGGCTAAGGAGTAAGCACATGGCTCAATTCAGTCCAATGAAATACCAGGGTTGGCTTGCTGGGGAGGGATTTCTGGAAAAGACACTTTCTCAGGCTTTTTTAAGAGTCACTAGAAGTGATGCCACAGGGATATGCAACAAAGAGCCCAAGGACTTGCACAGCCATCTGCCCCCTTGACAGATGCCAACCTGAGAATGAACTGACCCCCTTGTAGAGGGAGCAGAGAGATGGAAAGAAACTGGACAGCGGATGGCATGCTGAGCTGCCGTTTCTCACCTGCCCTGCAGTCCATCCCATGAGCGGATTCATTAGCCCCTGCGCTGGGGGAGGCCCTCTGAGCTTCTGACAGTCACAACGAAGAATCCAAACTGACAAGCGAGAAGCAAGTCCACACGTACAGCTTCTTCCAAGCACGACCTCAGATTTTGCTTTACACGGTTCCTCGCTTTGTTCTCAAGAAAGCACAGTGGGCTTTCAAGAAACACTTTCATGAACTAATGAACGGTCTTGGGCAAGTCGCTTCCCTTTTCAACCATGAAAAGGTCTAACTTTGACTGGAGGGTTTCTCTCGTTCCTTCTGGCCCTCACAGCCAACCGTTCTGATTCCAAGGATATTACTATCCTTTATAACATAATCCAAGCCATCTGCAGCTCTTGCTGGGGCAAATGTTTTCCAACTGCAACTCCACATCCACCCCTCCTCCCTCCTCCACTCAGCTCTGCGCCCCCAGAGGTTCTGATCTCTATGGACAGCAGCAACATGACCCCCTGCCTTCAAGCTTCTGGCTGGTTTGCCTAATGGGGGGGGGGGGGGGCGGGGGGGACACCAGCAGGACACGGGAGAACTAGGGGGTGTTCATCGAGGATATTCTCATGGCTCTTTCCTGCCATGTGGGTTGCCTTCATCCTTCTACCAGAGACAGCCTTTCTATAGGGCCTCCCTTTCCAGTCCCAGCAGCCAACCCCACCCTCTTCTTTTCAGGCCTGGCCAAGGGGACAGCGCCCTGACATCGCTGGCCCTGAGAAGTTTCCGAATCCTGGTGCTGGTTTCTCCTCCTCTGCCTCAGCCACCATAAACAGTCCCATCAGCAGAGTCTCTCAGGGCTCTCCACTTGAGTGAATCATCTGTTTCCTACTGGAACCCCAAAACACATGGCTTTAACGTTAAATCAAAATCAGCCACACACACACAAAAAAGAAACAGGAGCAATCAATTCACAGAATGGAGAAGAGCAGGGTGGCACTTGCCGAGAAGAAACCCACACGCACCAAAAGAACCAAATGGAGACATCAGTCACTACTCTCCTTCTCCACCATCACTGAGAATGTGTGGAAAGCAGCCATCTCGTGCTAGACCAGGGTTTTAACCTCAAAAGGAAAAAAAAATCTGTGCACACACCAATGGATCCTTCCAGACAGCTTCCGTGTGGAACCTGGCCGACGAATCCCAGCTCTGTGTCTATTTTCTAGATGGACAAACTGAGCCTGGAAGAAGACACGGGGCCAGCTGATAAAAACACTAAAAATGCCCCTGGGCTTGTTCAAAGGCTCGTGGGTCCGGGAATCTGCCTCTGACGGGCTCGGTGGAGTGCCTCAGAGTGGCCTTCGGTTCTAACATTGTCCAAAGATGTCTAATGCCCTCCTAATCACCCAGAGTCAGCCTTCACGAGCACCCCTCACTATTCACAACAACTCTGCAAAGTCCAGAGAGACAAGACAGGGTGCCCTCCGCCCCCTTCCAAGTGACGCTGAATCCCAATTAGTGACTCTGGTCATTTCCCAAAGTTTTCCAGAAATCTATGGCTGTCCAGGCCCAGAGGAGCCCTCCTCTCCTTCGAGGGGCATTTCCCACACCACAGGCATCAGAGAAATGGTCTTAGGGCCCCTTCACAAACCATTCAGACACCAGGAATTTCCAGAGACGCTACCTGTTTCGGGATTAAGAGGTTCAATCTCTCAGGGTTGTCCTGCTTTCATGTCTTCCTCTTTCAGCATCCTCTGGAGCCAGGGCCTGTGGGAATGACCCAAACAGTACATTCAGGATACACGGTTTCCACATGGGAACAGATAGTCTCTCTCATCAGATGGACTAGAAGCAGCTAAGGACTGAGCCCTAGACACCCAACAGCTGATGGGCCTGCCCCAGAGGGGGGCCCTGCGGAGCTGGGTCCCTGAGGGAGAGAGGATTTAGGAGAGAAAGACACCCAACTCAGTCCTTGTAGCTACTCATGCCCCAAACCCAAGTCGTTGTGTCTCTCCTCTTTCCCCCACACCCCACGTTCAACCCATCAGCAAATGATGTTGGCTTTAGCTTCCAGACAGATCCAGACTCTGCCCACATCTCACCACCTCCACTGCTACCACTTTGGTCCAAGCCGGCAGCTTCTCTCCCTAGGTCAGTGGTTCTCAAACTTCTGGCCCTTTAAATGCAGTTCCTCATGTGGTGACCCAACCATAAAATTATTTTCGTTGCTACTTCGTGACTGTAATGTTGCTAGTGTTATGAATCATCATGTAAATATCTGATATGCAGGATGGTCTTAGGTGACCCTTGTGAAAGGGTCATTCGACCACCAAAGGGGTCACGACCCACAGGTTGAGAACCGCTGCCCGAGGTCATTGCAGTCACCTCCTAACACGCTCACCCTCTCTTTTCTACAATCGATATAATGTGAGCGGAATTGTGTCATAGGTCGAACTGTGCCTCCTCCAAGTCCCTATGTTGAAGTCCTAACCCTCATCCCTCAGAATATGACTTTATGTGGAAATGGGGTCATTGCCGAGGTAATCAGCTGTTACGATGCGGTCATCATACTGGAATGGGGTGGGTTCCTACTCCAGCATAGCTGGTGTCCTCGTAAAAAGGAGAAATTTGGACACCAGCACCCAATCCACACAAGAGCATCATGTGAAGACTGGCATTCTCTTGCCGCAAGCCAACGAGCTACCAGAAGTGAGGAGAGAAGCTTGGGCCAGATCCTTCCCCAGCACCTTGAGAGAGAGAGCGTGGCCCTGCCGACACTTTGACCTCAGACTTCTAATCTCCAGACCTATCCTATATAATAAAAGCCTAATATGCAAATTGACCCCTTGGATGGTCATTTGCCTGGGAGTTCAACTGCTCGCTATGATGTGTGCTGACCACCAGGGGGCCGTGCAGAACATGGCGGGCATCAGTGACGTGGCAATGGAGGTACTGCCAGGCCCCGATGGGTGAGACCATGAGTGGGATGGTGGAGCAGGTGAGCAGGTGGTGCCAGGCCAAGGTGGGGGGTAGGACCACTGCCCAGCTCCCGGGCACTGAGGGAGAAAGGGAAAATAGCAATATTAAAATATTTCTTCTAATTATTTTCCTTTCAATGTGCATGAATCCATGCACGGGGCCACTAGTAAGACAATAAATTTCTATTTTAAGCCATCCTGTTTGTGGTATTTTGTTGTTATTGCCGCCCTAGCAAACTATTACACAATGCTCCCTGCAGCAGCCTCAGTGACCATTTAAAAATCACTCTTCTACTCAAAACACTATCCTATAGTGTTTCATTTCCCTCAAAGTAAAAGACAACGTCCTTGAAATGACCTACAAGGCCCACGCGTCCTGGCCCAGCCTCTTCCCGGACCTCTTCTCCTCATCTGCTCTTCCTCAATTTTCTCCAGCCACAATGGCTTCCTTAAATATCCCCCGCAGGCTCCTGCCTCAGGGCCTTTGCACTCGTCCACTAAGTGTCCTTTACTTCCTCCAGATTTCTGTTCACATTTCACTGTCTCAGTGAGGCCCTCCACCGCCACCACTACCCTCTTTCCGTCCCCCGCCATGTGAACGTTTTCTGTGTAGCTTGATCACTACCTGCCACTTGTTCCTACTTTTATCCTCTTCTCTCACAATAGACTATAAACTCTGAGAGTAAGGACATCGTCTTATGGCATGCCCCAGAGCCCAGCACATAGTAGTTGCTCAAGAAACAGTTGTTGAAAGATCGATTTGTGGAATGAAAGAAGAGAAAAGAGAGTTACCAAAAGGAGGAAGTTGTCCACAGTGTCAAAAGCAGCAAAGAGTCCAGAAAGATAAGGACTGAAGTGTCCGTTGGGTGTGGTAACATGGAAGCCACAGGTGACCTCAGAGAGGGCAGTTCCTGCGGGAGGTGAGAACCCTCTGCAGCAAACCCACCAGGTCCCTCCCCTTTTCCATCTGTGAAGGGAGGGGAAAAGGGAATGCAAAGCAGAGGGGACTGAAAGTTCCACGAAAGAGTTTGAGAGGACCCCTATTTGGTTGAGCACCTACTGTGTGCAGGGTGCAACACAAGTTAAAATCCTCATACAACAATCCTATTTATAGATGATGAGCTGAGATTCAAGAGATTCAGAAACCCGCTCAAGGTCACACGGGTAGCAAGTGACAGAGCTGGGATCTGAAACCTTCCGTCTCTATCTTCCTGTCTATACTCATGTCTCCACCCAAGTCCAAGCCCTCAACGTTTCATTCCTAAAATTCAACAGGATAGATGCTTTCTAACTGACCTCCCAGCACCCCCATTCGCAGTGCGCACACCCACCCACATGAACTTCCCTCCAGCGCTGTCTCCACCTGTCCCCATCCTGTTAGATTGGTTCCGGTGGCTCCCAATAGGGGAATATTTCACACTCTGCAGCCATTCCCTGGGATCCTTCATCAACGGTATACATCCCACAAGCACCTCCACTCCACTCCATCCTGTGTGCTCCTTCCCTGTGCATCCTCCCCAAGGTGACAAACTTAGCAAACATGCATGCACAACTGCAGGAGGTGGCACGCCTCCTGCCCCTGCAGCTGCACCCCTCTGAGCACCCTGCTCTCCTGCAGTCCCCTGAGCATGTCACCCCTGTTTGCTGAACTCTTGCCCGCTCTCCTATGCTCACTGCATTTAGCATCTCTTGGCAAGCGTTCCATTTGCCCATACAGACTGCACACCCCTTGCGGCTAATTAATAATCTGTGTTGGAAACACCTGGAATTGCCCACTGCTCAACACAGGGGGGAAGGCTACTTGATGCACAATACAATTCTGATAAAGTTCAGCAGACGTGCTTCTAGAAGATTTTCAGAAAATATGAGAGACCTGGGATGAACAAGGGAAGGGACACACGGCCTTCTCGAAGGTTTCGGAAGCAAACCTGCTCTTCCTTTGCAGGGGCACCCCGAGTCTGGCACCCTGTACCAGCTCTCCTAACAAGGAGGGGGGCTGGCGTTAGCCCTCCCCTCCTCTTCCTGCCCTCACACACTCCAGGTCTTAGTATTCGTCCTTAGCTACCCCTTCCCACACCCTCATGGACACAGACAGAGATCCTAGTCTCTGCCCTCTTCAGGGAAAAAGCGTGAAATGTCAGACATCTGGCTGTGGGGAGTCATGGTGACCAGCAGAATGGTCAGTGCTGGGTACCCCGAAGTAGGAAAAAGCGTACCCCATTTCTGGGGAATTGGAAGTTGGCCTTGACTCACTTCGATTGTCAGCACGGACCACACGACAATGCTGGGATTCCCAGAACCACAGGCGGAGGATGGTGGGGAAAAGCGAGTCAGCAAAGCCCTCGGGCCATCAAATTGGACCCCACGTGGACAGAACGGGCAGCACCTGAGCAGTAAGAGTGTGGGAGCCAAGGTGACGCTGTCCGCCCAGATACCCAACAAGAAATCTCCCCAACCCACAGCACCAAAGGCGCAGTGTGGGCCTCATGACATCGTTGGCATAACAGGAGCTCTGGGGTTGGGCCTGGGATCACATCCCGGCCTCGTGGCTGTCCAACCTCGGCCACTGAACCTCTCCGAGCCTGGTTCTGCGTGTGCTAACGTGAGGCCTTAATAAAACAAGAAATATATAAAAGCATCTAGCGCGGTGCCTGGCTTTTTATGTAAGGGGCTCAAGCGAGTGTTGCTTCCCGCCCTCCCTGCAGCTTTCAGCGCTCGCAGCTCTCAACCCTCACGAACAGGAACAAGTACTGAGGCTACAGAGCATCTCCCAGCCGGAAGGCCTGCACAGGATGGCAAAAGCCTGCAAAAGGGAGGGAAACAAAGGGGCCGCCCCATGGCCGCTGAGAGAGAAGACCCGGACTTCTGCGAACACAGAGCTTTGCGCCTCACACCAAACCCAAACAGGAAGTTTGTGACAAACTTAGCAGACACGCATACACTGCAGGGGGTTGCACACCGCTCAGAAAAGACGAAAACCAGCACGGGGGGAGGATAAAAGGAGCGTGCCTGGCCGGTGCTCCAAAGGCACAGACCGCTTCCCGGGTGCCAGGGAGCTCCTCACCCCAAGCGCTGGGCCCCATCTCAAGAGCTGCTCTGGGCTCCTGGCCGGGGCCTCTGGCCCCTCGGGCACCAGGGGCCGTGAGCACTCTGAGCAGCGACCCGCCCCAGGCGACGCAGGTGTGTGCGACCCGATTTTGGCTGGAAGAACTCAGCTCAGAGTGAGGAAGTGGGGGGCGGGGGTCCCACAGGGCTCCTCACTCTCCACCCGCCGCTCCACACCAGGGTGTTCACGCTGCCAGCGTTTTCTCCTCTGAAATCCTGCCGGGCGCTGCCATGTGCGTGTGGACTGCTCACACTGGTATGAGGCGCTATGACTTCCGTTCAAGGCTATGCAAGTGCAGGCAAAGGTGGACACACCTAACCTCCATGATGTGTGTCCCATCACCCCGACCAGAGCGAAAACTAGGCGGTTCCTTCCCCTTTGCTCACAGTCTCTCAGCACCTGTGGATTGAGCCGGGATACTAGGCCATCTTTGGGTGGGGGGATGGGGATGCTCCAGAAACTACCTGGTAAATGAGTGAACAGCATCAATACCACTTCTGCTATTCTACCCCCACCAGGTTGGGTCCCACTCCCTGGACCCACCTTCAGCGGACAGGTCCCTGGCTCCACCCCTCCTGGGGGAACGGCCCAATGGTAAAGTCAGTCCCCTGGCTGTCAGCCGCACTGCCCGCCCCCTCCCTCAGCACCTCACCCAGTGGTTTCCCCACCTCGCTAAGTCAGGTTCCTTTAAAACAAAAAATGACTCATTTAGGAAGAGACAAAGCCCAAAACTTCAATGGTAACGATGAAACAGCAGCGAGTCTCTTCAAACACCTCCTACTCCGGGTAGAATTTAGATCTGAGAACGCCTCCCCAGGCTGGACCTCCCAATCTGGAACTTACGGAGCACGCAATTCTTCTAGCAAAAACATTTCCAGTAAGGTCTCCTCTCTGACCTTCTCAGGTTCTCCTTTACACACGGAGGTGGTCTCAGGCTTCCAGGCAGTAGCTTTTTTCAAAATGAGGGAATAAGAAATTAATGTCCACGCTAAACTCCTGGGTCCAACATGAATTATTTCATGGTCTATGATTACGTTTGAAATTCTGACTTACTTATTGGAGAAAGAATGTTGGCATTATTTCAGTGGCTTAATGTGAATTATGGGGAGTTTTTCATAAATAGTCAGATTTCTTGCTATGTAAGAAGTTTGCAACATCTGTGCATAGCATTTGAAAGGAACAAAATTGCATAGGACAATACACAGAATCCTAACATTGTGGGGCTCAGATGAGCGATTGAGAGAACCCAGGGGTGCTCAATGCCGGCTGCATTTAAAAAACTCCCAGGCCCCATCGCCAGAGATTTGGATATGTGTGGACAGGAGTGGGGCTCTGGTATTGTGTGTGTGTGTTTTTAAGTTTCCCAATAGTTTTAATAGGCATCCAGGGTTGCGAACCTCTGATCTAACATAGACAAGAAATTGAGATCTGAAAAAAATTAGGGTTCACTCCAAGACTACTCAGCCAGACATGAAACCAGAACCAAATCTGACATGGACAACGCCCAGTTCAGTTCTACAGTGTTGCTCCTACGTCTAGTATTCCCAGATTTGGTAAAACATATATATTTTTTAATTTGGGGGATTCACACAGAGTTGCTGATATTTTGTTTTGTCAAGCAAGGTATTTTATTAATAACTACCAATGACCATCACTGCTTCCTGGTAGCTCTCTTGATCATTTGCATACCACCTCTCTCCCCACCCCAAGCCCAACCCAGGTGGTAAGGTTCGATTATAGCAGGCCCTGGTCTGGTCGCACTCACCTCTCCTCACTCTGCTTCTCAACCAACACCCATGAGACAAATCCAAACAAAACCCAGGCCTCGAAAATTCTCCAACTGCTCCTTTCCCTAGCTCCACAATGTCTACTTCTGAAACTCCCTTCACGAACCCACAAACTGCTTCCCAGTTCCGCCAAACCCACCCTACACCATCTTCCTGACTGTCACGTGACAGCTAATATTTGCAGCTAATATTATCCCTTTTACATTTCCCAGTAATCAAGGACAGACTGGAAACTTTCAAAGAGGGATAAAATTAGGAGGCAGGGGAGGGAGGATGGCAAAGGGGGTTCTCCTTACACCTTTTAGTTTGATTTTGGGGCAAGCATGCATTTTTTTCCCCCATGGGAAATGAAAGATTTCTCCCATCCGGCCCTGGCTTCTGCACCCTGCCTAGAGCAGAGTCTACCTCTACGACTGACCCCGAGCCACCTCAGGCCCCACCAATCCCCAAGACTAGAGGTAGAAGGGATGCCCTAAGACAGCTGTCAAGCCTGCTTAGCTTCATCTCCCCCTGCTCCCCGAGTTTCTGCCATGTGGACGAGCTGTTCTCTCCTAAGTTTAGAAAAGTCTCTTGCGAGGGGTGGGGGTCCTTGGAAGTTTGGCTAATTGACAAAATTCCTTCACATTTGGGGGTGTGAAGGGACCTCTGGTCCCTACCCAGGCTGTGCCACCCGACTTGTTTCCTCCCCGAGTCTTCATCAAGGCAAGCAGCCACACCTACTCCAAAAGACATTCAACCCCACAACTTGCGGATCAGGAGTCAAGAAACTCTTTGAATGTAAAAGATGGAATTCTCCCCAGTTGCTCCCTAATGTCTCACACGGCAATGAAGAAGGCCTGAGGTCGGAGGGGTGTGCTGTGCTCACAGCAGGAAAAGGTGTTCGGGCTATCTGGAGCGAGTCCTGGCAGGTCCCAGGCCCGGCAGAGAGGAAAATTGCAAAGAAACTTAACAGCGAAGAGAGGCCTGAGCGAAGGGGCCATCGACCTGTCGTCTGCTGCTCGTCCACCCAACTGCTTCCCCACAAGCCACTCTACCCTTCCAGGCTCCAGCTGGGGCGAGGCTCGCGGGAGTGGGTGGGAAAACAGGATCAGAGAAAAATCAAGAGAGACGAAGCAACACTGCACGGAGGCAGGCTGAGGTCCTCCCAGTGCAATGAAGCGACTGACCCTGGGTGATCTGGAGGGATCGGGGACATGGTGCTTAGGCCTCTTCTTGATGTCACCCCAAAATGGGAAGGACGTTTGTCAACTGGCCAAACTTCCAGAGACTTTTCTAAAGAACTTTAAAACCTCTAAGCTGCCAAAACACAGACTGGCCACACTCCATCCAGAGGTTGTCATGTACTGTGGGGCCTTGGGGTAACCCCTATGGAGGGCACTGGACTAGCATCACCTCCCGTCCTGTGGGGAGGAAGGCTTGGACAATTTTGGTTCTTCGACGCCATTGGGCCTGACGGCTTGGTCGATGCTACGCTCATCTTCCCCGGGAAAGCAGCTCCGGAACAGTGCCCGGCTGCATCAGGTAGCAGTAGGAGCCCATTTCCTCTCCCACACACTCAACCACACCGTAAGCTCCTACTGGGCTCAGCTCCTGCTGTTTCTCTTTCTTTTTAAAAAAATCCTCCATTCTGGCTCTCAGTGAGCATTTATTAACCGAGGAGAAAACCCATCCTCAAACCCACTGGCTCATATCCAGCTGGAGTCTTCTTGGAGACTGAGGACATGCACACGGGCAGAAGAGTGGGGTAACCCCGGGGGGACAGTTAACTGCTTGCTGGAGGAAAGGTGTGTGGGAGGTGGAGGGGCTGGGCTGGAATGGTGGGAGGGTTCACAGAGGAAGTGAGATCTGCGTTGGGTATTTTAAAAAGGGTGCAATGGGTCAAGTGGAGAGGAAGTGGGAAGACACACGTGGGACTGACCTGCACACACGTGGGACTGACCACAGGGTGGGAGCACCCTGTGCGGGGGACGGAGGCCAGGAGGCAGGGAGAGGTTATGAGTGTGCATTGAGGAGTCGGACAGACTTGCTCGGAGCTCAGCTACGCCTCTGGTTAGCTAACTTACCTCGGTCCCACATTCTTCATCAGCAACGTGATGAAGGTGAGGATAACAATGGGGTCTACCTGCTGGGGTAACTGGAAAGATGTGATGAGAGGAGGCATGCAAAATGCTTAGCGTGCTCAGGGCCTTTGGTGATGGCTGTGTGTTATTCCTGCTACAGTCAAAACCACCCAGTGCCCATCCTGCTGACTCAGACAAGGACCGTTCTGCTTTGTAACAGCTACGATGCTGGGAAGAATGGACAACTGGCTGGCGGGTTACATTCTGAGTAACCTAAGAAGTGTAAGAGCCAGCTGAACATGGAAATGGCAAGGTTACTCTCAACCACACACACACCCCCCCCTTCTCCTTCTTGCACCACCGACTTCCTTATAAGAACTACAAATCTCTTTCCCTTTCCCTCCTGCTTCTCCACGTTAGTGTCCCTTCGGCTTTTATTGTCGTGGGTCACTTTCCTGCAGATGACAGCTTCCCACCGTCGCCAGCCCTGGAGTGCCTGGCTGTCCTCTGGTTTCCCAACCTGCGCACACTTCTGTAAACACTCCCCCAATTCACGTCTCTCCAGGCATGTGCCCACCACACGCAGGGGCTGACGTGCAGACCTGTCTTCCTCACGCTCTTTTCTTCTCCTCAGAGACAGGGTAAATGGCAGTGTTTAAGATACCTTAATCGATAAAGAAAAAATATTAAAAATAAAAAGGACATGAGCACAAATGCATTTTACCCAAGGGCAATCCATCAGGTGGGAATTTAACATCCCTAGGAATCCAGGTGCAACTCAGGCGGCTCAGGGAAAGCCACTCCCCCCCAACCAGGCGGGCATATTCCAAGGCCCTGCCCCCTCCAAGGCCACACACAGTGGAGCTCCTCGAAGCCACAGAACCTAGATCAGGGCCCAGGACACAGAGTAAGTCCCCAACTAGTATTTGTCGATGCAGGTCCCTCTGCGCAAGGAGGCGAAATCCAAGAGACCTTTCCGGGAAAGGTCCTCCATGGGAGCAGCTACTCGGCAGGGCGGCTCCGAGATGCCCTGCGCTCATCTTGTCACATGACCTGCGGCACTGAGATGCCCCGTCCATAGCCAGCAGGGGTTCAGCTTCCAGTCCTTCATTCCACAAATGCTATTTCCTTGTTTCCGATGGAGTAATTCCTGAGGCTTATGGTTTCCTCGCATCTTTCTTGCTGTGTTTATCGCTCCCACTCCCTCAGAGGGCCAAACTCACCTCAGCACAATGCAAAGGCATTTAGTAAGTGCTTACTGTGTACAAGTATTGAGCCAGGCACTGGAGACCCAAAGAGGATTAAAAAGATAAAGGTCTTAGGATCTAAGAGTCACACACACACACACACACACACACACACACACACACACAACCCACGAAGGACAAAGGCTTACTAATGACTAAGGGGACCCTCAATGAGATAAAGCTCAAACTACATTGGGTGTTGAAGAGTGGGGCTGTGACAATGGGGAGAGAGAGAAGGCAGCAGGAGCCGTATAGAAGCAGGTGGGAGGTGGAGGGACACGGGAGGAGGATGAGAAGGGCTCAATGGATAGGGACCAGAGCAGCAAAGAGCTGGGCAAGGGGTTTGTCTCAGGCTGGGACTCCCTGATTCAAAAACCAAGCATGTTAGCAGCAGACACGACACCTCACCAGGAGGACATTTCCTCCCAGCAGCCTCCAAAGTTAAAAGGCCCCCACCCCACTTTGGAAAATATTAAAGGAAGCCAGGCTGGATCTGGGGCAAAGGTGCTGTCCCAACGGGATGTTTCTCTCGGCTGCCACCGGCCACCAGCCTGGCCTGCCCTGGGCTCAGCCAGCCCTAGAGCCAGAGCCAGCGCAAGCACCCCCGCCGATGGCCAACAGAAACCGTCCACCCTCGCTCGCTCTTACTGGGAATTCTAAAATTAAAAATTAAATGCTCATTCCTCTCACCTCACAGCTTTCTCCCTTTATGAGCTAATATGCAAATGCCCTGGGAGAGGCTAAGTCGCGGCAGCCACATATCCGCTTAGCATGAATGCTTCCAGATCTTTCCTGGAAAACAAGCTTTGCATAAAGGATGCTCAAGAGATTAGCTGTGACTGAGGGGGAGGCAGGAAGGGGAGAAGGGGGCTCCTGCCCTGAAGCAACCCAAACACCGCCCCCCTCCCCAGGGTGAGGACTAGAGAACTAAGTGCCACGCCTTCAACAGACTTTTGCTCGTTTGTAAACTGAGATGTAATGTACGACCCACAGAATCTACCCTTTAGACTGCCAGTCCAGTGGTGTTTAGGCTATTCTCAAGGCTGCACCACCACCACTGCTATCTAATTTCAGAATATTTTCAGAATCCCCAAAGAAACCCCGTGCCCCTCAGCAGCCTCCCCCGACTTTCCCCTTTCCCTGGCAACCATTTTCTCTCGCTGTGGCCTTGCCCATTCTGCACATTTCATATACGCGGAACCCACAACCTGTGGCCTTTGTGTCCGGCTCCCTGCACTTGGCACCAGGGGCTCAGGGGTCGCCCAGGTTGGAGCATGGGTCAGTGCTGCATTCCTGTCCTGTGGCTGGAGCATAGCCTCCGGCACGGATAGCCCACATTTTCAAGGGCAACACACACGATGCTCCTGCAGCAAGAAGTGTCCAGGAGACTCCGCAACCATTTGTAATCGTTCCTCCTTTGCTCCTCCCACCAGCTGGGTAGAAGCGGTCCAAACCCTCCCCACTGGGCTGGCGGGAGCTCCCAAACGCCCGAGGCTCAGGCCGGCCGCCCTGAATTGCCAGGCCCCTGAGTCGCCAGGCACTCTAATTCCTGCTGAGGTCGTTTGTAATGACTCTTAAATGTGTCTCCGTGGTCCCCGTAATGGCAGATGCAAAAGCAGAGCCGGCGTCACAGCGCGTGCGGGCTCACAGAGACCCGCGCTTGCTTTAATGGGCCGCTGTCACCTCCTTCAAAGTCTTGATACTTTTCAAACCAGGGGCCCCGCGTTTTCCTTTTGCACTGAGCCCAGCAAAAGAGGCAGGAGGCAAGGGTTTGGAACCTGACACTCTTCCCAAAGCGATGGCTGCGTGACAGCTGACCCAGAGGACAGGGCGGGCTGTCAGGCCCAGAAGCCCAAGAGGCGAGAGAGAGGGGCCCCGCCGCAGCTTCCAAACTGCCCGGGGCGTCGCCCCCCCCACCCCGCCCCGCCCCTCGGGGTTAGCAGTTGGCTGATAAGGCTCCCGGAACAGCCGGTCTGGTAGAAAGTAAATGTAGTAAGTCGACAGGCTCTGACTGTGAAGCAGGGAGACTCAAACTGAAACCTGTTTGATCTTGTCATCCTTATAGGTTAAGACCAAGAAGAAAGAAAAATTAAAAAGAAAAGAAAAAAACACACCCCATCCTTACTGAAGTAACGGGCTCTGAGAAAGCTTTTCAAATAGTCACTGTGTCCTAAACTGTCACTTTTACTGCCAGCGTGTCAAGGAAGTCATGGTCGCACCCAAAAATCTGGCGTTCCAACCCAAGAGAGGAGTGAGTTGAAAACGAGTTGACGCAGCTGCCTCAGCTGATGTCTGTAGGAGAAGGGATCTAAGGAAGAGCCCATCCACGTGGGTCCCCAGGAGGCTCCATTTCCCTCCCCACCCCAGGTTTAGTCCAATTCTCACTTTGTAGATGAGGAAGCTCCGGTGTGAGAGGGGAAGTAACGGCCCAGGCCACCCACAAGAAGGGGCAGGATCAGAACCCGGAGCTTGCAGCTTCCCCTTCCAACCTCCCAATGTCATGAGCCCAACCAAAGTTCACACACGGGGTGTAGGCCCCGTACCCCCCGTTTTCTCCTGGACCCTCCGCTCAGATCTCCTGGTGCTTGTCCCTGGAAGAGAGAGTGAGGTCATGCAGATAAACAGAAGACGCGTCCACCCTAAGGAAGCGCATGCAGCTTCCTCCCACCAGTGCGCTCCCCAGTCCACCGTCCAGCGAAGGGCCAGCGCGCCAGTGAAGGGCCCAGACACTTGTAGTTTCAGGGTATTTGTTCACCCGGGGCTTCTGGGAAGAGCAAGTTAACTGACCTTGTCCCAGTTAAAGGTACCAGAACCATGTAGGGTGGATGGAGCTGGAGCTTGGGCAGACAGGAAGTGCTGCCAGCCCACCTTACCAAAGGGACGGGCCCACGCCATCAAGTTCTGTCCTATTCCTACAGCACAGATGAACCCAGCCATTCTGAACACCAAGCGCCTGGGTTCCTTTGGTTTCAATTTGTGTTTCAGTCTCCCTTCCTTCCTCCTTCCCTTCTTCCTCCTTCCCTCCTTTCCTCCCTCTCTTTCCTCCTTTTCTTTCCTGCACAAATAGATACCGAGCACTTCCCATGGAATGTTCTAGGTGCTGGGGTACAGCAGTGAACAAGACAGAGGGAGGGAATAAGGAAAGAGTTTACAAATAAACGAGTAGATACCATGTAAGAAGGTTTAAAAAATTCTCTGTAGAAGAACTCAGCAGTAAGATGATTCAAAAAGGCACAGAAGGCCCTGGCCAGTGTGGCTCATTGGGTTGGGCATCATCCTGTGCACCCAAAAGGATGCTGGTTCAATTCCCACTCGGGGCACATGCCTGGGTTTCGGGCTCAATCCCCAGTGGGGTGTGTGCAGGAGGCAGCTGATTGATGTTCAGCTCTCACATCAATGTTTCTTTCTCTCTCCGTCTCCCTTACTCTTTCTAAAAATCAATTATATATATATTAATGTCAAGGAAGAAGGAAATTTAACTAGAATGGCCGGACTAGGGCTCTTTGAAGGAGGTGAAGGACTGAGCTATACAGATAAACCAGGGAAGACATTCCAAGCAAAAGCATCAGCGAGTGCCAAGGCCCTGAGGTGGGAATGTCCGGGTGCATCGAGGAGGAGGAGGAGAGTGGCAGGTTGCAAGGGAGTGGGGTGGGAGAGGGGGCTAAATCAGGCCAGTGCTGAAGCCATGGTAAGGCCTTTGGTTGTACTCCAAGTGGGATGACTCTGAGCCAGGGAATAACTGATCTGAACATAGGTTTTACCAGAACCACCTCGATCACCGTTGTTACTAAGCCACCTGCACTAGGGAACCAAATTCCGAGGCCAGACCCAGCTCAACCTCTGAGCAGCAATGTGAGGAACACTTCCCTGCTCGGGGCCTCCACAGGCTACTCTGGGACATGGGAAGAGACGACGAGATGATGTCTAAGGTCCTCTCTATGATATTCTTATTTTCTGACAAGAGTTGCCGAAAGCGTCTAAAAGTCTCACCCACTGACTGGGGAGAAGGCAAGGAACAGCAGCTCAGTGTCAGAAGCCCCCCACGCTCCTCACTGCCTCTTCTGCCCACACCGAATTCTCAGCCCGCAAAAGGCACTGCTCTCTAGGGAGAAAGGTCCAGCCCAGGAAGCAGCCACGTCAGCAACGTCCTCCAAAGATTACGAAGGGTGACCACTAAAGATAGCACAGCCTCCGCGCTGTGGCGGGGTGGGGCTGGGCCACTCAAAGCAGCGGATCCAGCCAAAGCAGAGGGCACTGCTGAACCGGCTTCTGCGGGGGTGATCACAGTCTCTCCTACCTCCCCTTCTTCTAACAAGGAGCCATAAAGAAAGTCATGGGGTACAGGGCTGTTCATCCCATCATTTCCTTGAGGGTTCTGTCTGTTCGCACATTATCAAACTGGGTCAGAACGCATGACTCAGGTCTCCTCCATCAGGCTGTCTCTCCCCCACCAGACTGTGAATTCATCCTATGTCTCTTCCTCCGCCTCCTCCATCAGACTGGGGGACCCATGAGGACTGAGGCTTTTTCCTCCAGATAGATAGGGGCTCTGCTACCCCTGGACCCTTGGACGGAAAGGTCCCTGAGGGAGAGAGTTTATCCGCCCCTTCCCCTCTATCGTTTCACTCATGTTATAAACTTCTACATATTTAGTGATTGTTTTTCAATCCTCACCCGAGGATATGCTTTTTATTGATTTTACTAGAGGCCCAGTGCATGAAAATTCATGCACTGGGGGGAGGGGTGGTGTCCCTCAGTCCAGCCTGCGCCCTCTCACAGTCTGGGAGCCCTAAGGGGCAGGAGGTGACTTGGCAATCAAGGGAAGGTGATGCCTCATCACACCTCTGCTGCTGCCACTGCCAGCAGTGCAAGCCTCAGCCAGGCCTGGTTACCTGAGCCTCAGGTGGCCCTGGGTGGCTGGACAGCTGCCATTCAAGGCTTGTCTGTGCCTTGGGCTGGCCCTGGGTGGCTGGGATGCTGAGAGGACTGGGGGACTCCAGAGGCAGGTGCAGGGAGTGGCCGGACCTGCCTGGGGGTGGGCCCAGCCATGCTTCGAGCTTGCCACCCTGGCGGGGGCTGAGGGAGGGGACTGGGCACTGCTATCTTGTGGCTGTGGGCGCCACCATCTTTGAGGGTGTGACAGCCAATTAGCATATTCCCTCTTTATTGGCTGTGGTAACTGCCATCTTGTGAGGGTGTAATAGTCAATTAGCATATTCCCTCTTTATTAGATAGGATAGGGAGAAAGAAAGAGCGAAACTTTGATGTGAGAAAGAGACATTGACCAATTGCCTCCCACACAGGCCCCAATGGGGATCAAGCCTGAAACCTGGGTATGTGCCGGGGATTTAACCCAAGGCCCTTCAGTGCATGGACGATGCTCAAACCAACAGAGCCACACCGGCTACTTAGTGACTTTAAAACAAAGCACTCATTGCAGCCCTCAGACTGAACGATGCTCCCAAGGCACAAGACCCTGTGACCCCAGCCATTAAAGGGTCTACGAAAACTACCTGCATACGGACCTTCAAGCCGAATGAAACAAAATTAACAGCTGGCCTCACCGAACATGTCAGTAGGCTGTCGGTGACCCACCTGAGGCCCAGCTGAAATGCACTTTGAGGACAAACAGCAGGGAGCCCACTGGCCCGGCCTGACCAGAAGGAGTCCTACTCAGAGGGCAGCCCGCAGCCCAGACTCACCACCAGCTGCCAACTCGGGCTTCCCCCAGGCAGTCACCCCAGTGATGCAGTGGGACATGGGAAAGTGGCTGTGGGAACTGGAATCAGAAGAGGGGGACAGGGAGGAGGCCCATCTTGGAGAGGCAGGCCCACGCCTGCCCGCACAGAAGGGAGGCGGTCAGGAGATGGGCGGAGACGAAGAGAGAGACACCAGGGCAGCTCAGCCCCGGCTCCTGGAGCTCCTGGGAGAAGCAGACGCAGGAAGGCACGTGTGCACATGGGCTCATCTGGTGCCCTGGCTCATGTCAACTAAGGGTTTCCACAGAACTGCAGAGAAGGGACAAGAACTTCCAAAGGCTGAGACCAATAATAATAACAACAATAATAATAACAACAACAACAACAGCTAAGCCTCGCGGGCACTAAATCCTTTCCATATACTAACTCGGCTGATCTTCAGAATGACGCTAATATTACTCTCCGTTTACAGATGAGGCAACTGAGGCTGCTCCAAGTCACGCATGCGTGAGCAGTAAAGATTTCACGTGGGCAGCTCAGGTCCCCAACACGTGCTCTTAGCCACCATCCGCTCTGAAAACAAAGGGGGGTCCTCGGGCACCTCTGCTGGTGCCTCTGAACCTCTGGGGTTGGAGGCTACCCGGCAACAGGCAGCCTGAGGGCCTGGGAGACTGGGGTGCTGGCGACTCAGACAGAGCCCAGCAGGGTGCCATTGCTGCCCTCCCACTGTGCTGAGAGCCCACGGCCTGAAAATGCCACCCTGCTGGGCCGATGACTCTCCTTCCAGGAATCTCAGGTTAAACATTTCTGTCTTTTCTGTATGTGGCACATCCGTGGGGGAAAGAGTGGAAGCAGGAGGAGGACAAGGGGAGGGTGACAGGTCTCAGCTCCCCCCAGAAGCCACGGGGTGTCTGAAAACTCAGGAAACATTGGGGAGACTTGTTTTGAAACAGTTTTATTTTCCAAGTGTTGTTCTTCCACCTCCACACCTCTGCAGGCGAAGTTCGTCTCCTATCCTGTGAGTCCAAATGTGACACTACAGGCAGCCCATACTGTGAGAACGGAAAGAAATGGCGGGTCTATTGGATTTTATTTTCATGCTAACAAGACCCCATTCCTGTACATGAGGACTTTCCACGCACTGACACTGCTGGCATTTCAGGCTGAAATGCTTTGCCGTGGGGACTGTGCTGGGCATGGTAGGATGTTTAGCAACATCTGGCCTCTGCCCGCTGAATGCCAGGGGCATCCTCCTTCCTCAGCGCCTGAAATACGACAGCCAAACAGGCCTCCAGACATTGCCGAGTGCCGAGGGGGAGGGACCGCTGGGGGGAGAGGAACCTCTCGTTGAGAACCACTGCTTTACGTTTAGATAAACTTCAACGAAAAGCGTCCGAAGGTTGGAAAAAAACACATATTGAGCATAACTGACATCGCAGCAAAAAACAAGCGCGTCCTATTTTTCCTGGCGTCTCAGACACCATGTATGTGACATTTTTCTGTGCAGCTGCCCTGGCTCTTTCTGCCTAAATACTCAGCACCCTGGGTGCCCACACTTGCCCCGTCCCGTTCGCGTCCATCCCACACACCAATCCACCCTCGAGTTCTGCAAACCAATGGGCACTGCTCTCGGCCTGAGTCAGTGCTGCCGTCTCCGAAGGAGTCCTGCAGGATGAGACCAGAAACCACAGGCTCAGGAACGCCACAGCCTCGGGGGCAGCCATGGCCACCCAGGAAAATAGACCCATTTTCCTGACCAGTGCTGTCCATTCATCCCACTCTCCAAAGCCTCATTCAGACACCATCGGCCTCGACCCCAGGAGTGAGCTATGCTAGACAGAAGTGGGTCGAAGAATCCCGACTGAACAGACGGTGAAAGACCAACAACCGGACAAGAACCGAAAGAAAAGGAAATACACGTGGATCTTAAACTTGTGGAAAAAATACTGAACCCCACTCATAAGAGAAACGCAAATGAAAACTAACTGAGATACCAATTTTCATCTATCCGATCGATCGGGGAAGATCTAAAAGTGTGATCACTCACTGTGCTGGCAAAGCTGTCTCATTCATTGCGGGTATTGGTGTACGTTGCCACAGCCTCCTTAAAGGACACTTGCAATGTCTACCAAAATCACAGCTCTCTGTTTGATTTTACCAGCAATTCCACTTCTAAGAATTTAATCTGCACACATACTCCCACATGTGCAACATGGTGTGTATACAGTGACACTTGCGGCGGTGTGATTTGTGGTGACAGAAAACTGGAAACAGCCTCAATAGCCACTGTGAGGTCATTGCTTTAAGAGATCAAGGTTCAGAACATGAAATGCTACGCAGCTGTGAAAAACGATGGGGGCATTCTGCATGCCATGGTATTGACTCCTTCCCCACGTGCACCGCTCGGCAGTACAAGCAAGGCACTGAACCACGTGCATGGCAGCAGGGGTTGAAAGGGCTGTGTTCACGCGTGCATCGAGATGCACAGATTACCTGCAAAAAAGATAACCAAAAAGCCAATAACTGGTTACTCCTAGAGAGGAGAACTGGGAGACCACCGCCAGGGAGCAGGTGGAAAATTACTGCTCACACTTAGACTCCTCGTTAACTTCCAACTTGTATACCATGTGCTCGCATTGACTATCCAATCGGCCCATCGATAGGGAAAGATTGTAAGTAACTGATCTAGCTCTGCCATCATTATGCACATGTGCATGAAGAAGAAATCACAGATCACTTTCAATGATAAATTGTCCATTCCAATAAGTATCCATAATTGGCCCTGACTGGTTTGGCTCAGTGGCTAGAGCGTCGGCTTGCGGACTGAAGGGTCCCATGTTCGATTCCGGTCAAGGGCATGGACCTTGGTTGCGGGCACATCCCCAGTAGGGAGTGTGCAGGAGGCAGCTGATCAATGTTTCTCTTTCATTGATGTTTCTAACTATCCTTCTCCCTCCCTCTCTGTAAAAAAATCAATAAAAATATATTTTTTAAAAAGTATCCATAATTGTCAGTTCAAATGCTCCAGGTATGTGTTTTGTTTTGTTTTTTAAAAAAATGTATATTTTATTGATTTTTTACAGAGAGGAAGGGAGAGGGATAAAGAGTTAGAAACATCAATGGGAAAGAAACATCGATCAGCTGCCTCCTGCACACCTCCCACTAGGGATGTGCTCGCAACCGAGGTACATGCTTTTGACCAGAATTGAACCTGGGACCTTTCAGTCCGCAGGCCGACGCTCTATCCACTGAGCCAAACCGGTTAGGGCTCCATGTATGTGTTTTTTAATTCAAAAGTAGGATGATCCCCATACTCAGGACACATAAGAGAATCACCACGCTCCTCTCCTCTATGAGCCTGTGAAAACATTCATCCTCAAAGCTGCCTTCCTCATATGAAACATGTGCCTTCGCTGACCCTGGGACCACTGCCCCCTGAAGTTCCAAACGCAGATGAGTGGGACCCCTTAAAGGTGCACGGCAGGCTCAACTGTCAGGAACCCAGGGCACCCACAGTTCTAATAGAGCCTCACAGCACGACCAGTGGGGACTGTGGGCTCCTGTGGGGAGTGGCTGCCACCCCAGCAGCATCGGGAACCCCCTGCAGCCCTGCCTGCGGCCGTGTTTTAATGGCATGGAACTCAAAGGTGCCACCGCCATCACTCTGAAACCTGCCCCGCTCCCACTGCCACTTCATCATAAAATAAAGCTCATCTATATTTTAGGCCGTAAATCAGCATTTGTCAAGTTCTAAATTGGGCTACAGCAATATTTATTCATCAAAGGGTAAGTCTTCCCTGTAGAGTCATAAAACTGCCTAATAATTTAATATGCTATCACTCTTACCTGCAACTTGTCAAAGAGTGGCCTGAAAGAGGGCTGTGTTTTACAGGTGGCTAGCGATAATCCCACAGTGTATTACTTAGTTCACATTTTTAATTGGGGGGGGGGGCGGGGGCAGGGGCAGGGAAGATGGCACAAGGGACACGCTCTGTGCAGGACCCACCATGTCTGAGGGTAGAGAAAAGCAGATTCCCCCAAAGAGGACCAATGACTTGTCCAATCAGCCTGGGGAAGGTTGGTTTAGATAGAAGAGCAAGAAAAATTAAAATGATAGCGCTGTGTGGGCAGCAGGGCAAAATACACTGAAGTCGGAGAATCCACGCTGGGGACAGCTCCGTGGAGCAAAAAGATGGAAAAATGTTAGAAGAAACGGGTGAAATATGACTCTAGGCTGCAAAATTATTACAGCCGGGCCAAGACGCGATTCCAGGGACCCCTGCCGGTCTCTGGAGCTGGCAGTTCCTCGTTGCAAGGCTGTCCTGTGCATTGTGAGATGGTTAGCCGCATGCTGCTACTCATTAATTGCCAGTAACACGGCCCCCAACAGTTGTGACAACCCAAACTGTCTCCAGACCTTGCCAAATGTCCCCTGGGGGCAAATCATCCCCAGCTGAGAATCACTGTGGTGAATGAATTTAGTCCAACTCGACAAAGGTGGGCGGATGGGGCTGAATCCACTCCACTCCAACCAATGGAGTGCTCCTTCATGGTGTTTTTTCTCTGAAGTTTCAAATTACAAATCTAAGAAGATGCAGCCATTAGAACATCAATGTTTAGCTCGCTAGCAAAGTTAAACCTGCCTACCACCGGCCAAGAGTCCCCAGCCAGGCTGCGCCTTCCTGGTTCTGTAGCCCCCTCCCGCAGATCCCCGCCCGCCCGCCCGCCTGCCTGCAGCTCATACGTCTAACTTGCCCTCGATTTCCTTAATGTGTTCCCACAACCTTGTGGTTTACTCTGGCACAAGAACGTGTTTGGGGCTGGCATTCCCTGGTAGTTAATGACAAGGGGGGTTTCTCAGCCACAAGCACCATTAACTAAAACTGCTCAGGGCGAGCGGGGGAGGCGATGGCTCCCCAGTGCTGAACACTGAACTCCTCACAGAACTTAAATCATCCAAGATAGAAGAACCACTTTTTAGGGGGGGCGGGGGAAGCCAAGTTCACATATTCACCCTCCAGGCCACATTTCCCACAAGAATTTTACAATCAGCACACCAAGGTGCTACACTGAACCTTGCAGCCTCCAGCCCAAGGAGCTGTCTGGCTCTCAAGGCGCTCAAACCAACTGGGAGACAACAGAACCTGGGCCGAACTCAGATACGTGTTGTTAAAAGATTCGGCTTTGATTTCACTGTGGAGTTTGGTGTTTTTTTAGAGAAGGTAACTTTATCAAGGAAGAGTTGGAACAGGATGGGAAACATTAAAATGAAACTGGACCAAAGGTTTGGAAAGATCTGTCATCTGTACAGACTCAGCTGTCAGTGAGATGGTGCCCATCCCCCGAGAGCGGAAGACTAGGAGCAAGATGAGCCGGACCCACCGACATGGCTTTGGACTCAGGGCCGGGTGGCCTCGCACCAGGGCTGCACTGTAGCCACTGACCACAGACAAGCGGCACAGGCCTCAATCCCGTAAAACCATCCTCTGCATGTTTGATTCATAAAAAAAACTGGAAAGTACACTGACGTGAGATTTGCTTTAAGCTCTACCACTCTTCCCAAAGTTCTACCCACTTGAAAAATGCCACTATCACCACCATCGACTCTAGACAGCTTGGTGGAATCGCCAGAGTAAGAGACGCCTAAGGCTTGGGCTCTCCTGAAGGTGGGACTCCACTAGAAAGTTGTCTAGAACTCCCAACATTACCACCACCATCACCCCCCACCCCTTGAAAGCCAGATTTCCACTGGAGGCTGCCCTGCTTCACTTTATTTAAAACTTTAAGTCCCATGCCCATCTGTTCCATTCACTGTGTACAAGTCTGCAAAATTAGCTGACAATCCCGCTTGCTATGTCTCTGGTCCAAGAAAATTAAAGAAACAAAACAGAAATGAGGCCACAAGAAGGCAGGAGGGTAACCAAGTCTCACATGTGGAAAGAGTCTTTCCCACAACCCTTCCACCAAAACTTCAACTCAAACACTCAGAGCAGGCCTTACACATGACCTGATCACAGCAAAGCCAAAGTGACTTGGACATGAACCAGAACTGCGGAGAGAAGTGGGAGGAGGGGAGGGTAAGGAAGGAGAGGAGACCTTACTTTCCTTTGACATAACCTGTGCCTGATGCATTGCCAACGGAATACGGGTGGAACAAATCCGCGAGGGTGTGACGGGTAGTGAGGTGGGCCCGTGTGTCGGTGGCAAGACTGCCTATCCAGCAGCAAAGCTAATGGAGTCAGTCTCCACACGTCCCCGGGACCGGCGAGCTTCCCCCAGACAGACACTCTACTGCCAGGCCACGGATTACACCCACAACCCAGCCATTTCAGACATGATGCCAGTGAACACAGGAGGTGACACAGGAAACCCAACATGTGGTACAGATGCACCAAGAGCCAGGATGCCTGTACCACCACTGCGGGCCACTGAGCTGACCGTCCCAGGCGTCCGCTGCCCCTCTGTACGATGGAGTCCCCCCGACATTAAATAAGATCACACCTGTGACCTCGCACCCAGCAAGTTCTGGCTCACCATTCCTGCTTTCATTGTGTCCTCATTAGGGTTACCCAGCCATCACTAGCTGAGTGCCCATAGTTTCTCCCCTTCCAACCTCATACTTGGTGGGAGGGTGAATTGTGGAAATGCAGATGAAGCTTCTACAAACACACAGCTCTTACCACCAGCACCACCCCCTCAGAGCCCCAGCCTAGCTAATTCAACCCAAGCTCACTGGGCTCCAACATCCAAAGAGGGACTGCCCATCGGTAGCTTCAATCCTCAGGGCCTATTTGCTCTTCAAATGAAGAGTTATTTATTCAAACTAACAACCCCTCTCTCCATCTGGCCAGCCGGTGACCCCCCCCACCATGTGAAGTGTGTCCCCGAAGGTGTGAAGTGTGCTGTCCCGGTGGGAGGCATCTTCGGGAGTGACAGCTCTGGCAATCAAGTCAACACACGTGGGCCCTCACAACACCAGAAGCTGATGAGTGAACCTGCCCTCTCTTCTTTTTTAAGTCATTTAAGGAAATGAGAAACGAAGGTAGAGGCAGAAAAAGAAAGAGTGTGGGGGCAGAATTCCACTTTCCCCACCGTCTTCAATTCAGCACAAGAGCTAAATCAGTCCTCCGAAGCGAGCTCTAAAAGAGGAGCAATTTAAATAACTTTCCCAGCCCTCGGTAGTGAAGCTCACAGGGCCCACAACACTACGGGATTTGCATACCTTCACCAAGCCCAGGGGGAACGCGTTTGCATCTTCCCTAAACATGTGCTATGCCCACCGCAAGCCCTCTCCACAGGCCTCTTAAAGGCCTGAACCTTTTAACACAAACAAGATCTTGCACCTCCACCATGCAAGAGGACTATACGATTTTTAAAAGAAAGGAAAAGGTCAACAGCGCTCTGAGCACGCGTCGCAAGCTTTGTTCTGCTCACGTCCCCACTTCCTGTTGCTTCCTCACCTCATCACTTCTCAGTTTTGAAGCCTGTGTGTTTGCTCTGGTGTCGCTGTAAGGTTTCAGTGGGAGGCCATCGGGGCCGGGGGGGGGGGGGCAGGAGGAGGACTGTCCTGTTCTGAGACATGACCACCAGGAAAATACACCTCAAATCTCACCCCTCCCGTTGACAGTGGGGTGTGATAGGAAAACACTTGTGGGCGCGCTTCACTTTGTGGGGACCGTCCTGTGTGGGCAACAGCCACCTAACCACCAGCGAAGACCGGGTGGCTTAGACCTGGGAACCACGCCGGAAAATACTCGGCACCCACAGACCAAGAAAGTCCCTGAAGGGGACACATTCCAGCCCTTCCCTGAGCCCTGCACCGCAGGAGCCATGGCCCCTGGAAAAGAAACTAAAAGCAACGAATGCTTTGTGGGTGGGACGCGGCCTAATTTCCAACTCAGAATAAAGGGCAGAGCAACCGGGGGCAGCAAAAGCTGTTTGACCAGCCCCCTCCTGGGACAGAGGAGGAAGCCCAGAACACGACCTGTATCAGAGCCCATTTATCAGCGTCAGAGCAGAGCCCAGCTCTAAGCTCCCAGACAGGGGTTTTCAGAGTCTAATCAAATGAACAGAGAGAGATGCTCCATCCATGTCTCCACCACGCTGGACACTGGCTGGGCCACATGCATGGGGGCGAGGAGAGGGACCTTCAAATACCTTTTGTCTGTCCCACCTTCTAGAAGTACATTTTGGGGGGGGGGTAGAGTAGCCTGTCCTCATAATCCACTCTGGCCCCTGAATTCCTTGAGTTAGGGGTGGCCCTAAACTGGCTTATGGGACCCATCTGCCATTAGTCCCCAGCCAGGGATAAAAAATAAAATCTGGGAGACGGTGGTGGTGCACAAGGCACAGGACTGGGAATGGAAAAGGGGGTGACCTCGAGGGCATCTTCCTGCTCTCTGCACCTTCCGATGTCCCTGTAGATCATGAGAGCACTGACCTCCAATAGCCGCCAGCCTCGGGGTCTCTGATTCCAAGTCTCATAACCTCTCAACCCCCCTGACCACCACAGAGCTCATTCTCTTTCTCCCACCTGCACTGCTCAGCCCTCCAGCCATCCTGCACTGCTCAGCCCTCCAGCCCATCCACCTGCCCAGCACATCCGGAGACCTACCCCCCACCCACCCATGTACATTATCAGGGTCCTGTGAGCATTGGTCCTTGATTTGAGCTTGCCAGGAGCTCTCACTGGGCCTTCCTGAATCATCCCCATGGGTAAGACTTGGCTTCCAATCACCCAGCCAAGAAAAATGTAATGAGGGGCTACTGTGTGCAGGGTGATCATCTGGCTACAAGGTGGGCTGAGTTTCAAGGGCGGTGAGATAGACACCAAAGGTTAGAATCTGCACATCAAAATTCCAGCCCTTCCCCATGAGTCTCTCTCTCCTTCCCTGAATGACTTTCTTTGTAGACCGTGGCAAAACCTGGCATGGTAGTATATGTTTATGTTTATTTATCATCTGTTTTGCTCACTAGAAGAAATAAATGCACCATGAGGGCAGGGGCTGGTTTTGTTCGTCCTGGCAGCCAGAGCAGCACTCAGCGCATAGCAGGAGTTAGATGTCGAGTGAATGAATGAAATGTATGCATGCATGCATGAATATAAGTATGCATGAATGAATGAATGCATGAATGAGCAGTCAATCCTAGACCTGCCTCAATCATCGCCAAGTTACTTAATGTCTCTAAGTTTCATATTTTCCTCATTTCTAAAACAAGGATAATATTAATGTAGTCTTTATGTGACTGGAGTGAGGATTAAACAAGGAAGTGATTGTAAAAGCATTTAGAATGCACCTGGCACATAGCAAACAATCAATAAATGTTAGCTATTACTTGTTAACCATTATTATACAGCCACGGATGGAAACACGGAAAAATAAAGCCTCTTTATTATACCCCAGGCAGTTTTTAGACTAAATAATCAAGATTCTGTGTATGTCAGACCCATCCATAAAGGATCATTAAGAGCAGACTGGGCCGTGGAACTGTGCAGATACTATGGATCCCTCAGAGCTTAAGTCTTGGTGAAAAATGTTTCCATGTACTTTAAAGCCATGAGCTCATTTGTGTAAATGCTGCTTTATGGGTCCCTAACATAGCCATCATCCAAGCAATTCAAAGTCTTAAAATACCTAATTTCTGCCTTCAAGAGCGTGTGAGTCCAGCTGGGGAAAACGAGACATTAATACAGGCATACCTCACTTTATTGTGCGTTGCTTTATTGCACCTCGCAGATGTTGTTTTTGTTTGTGTGTTTGTGTGTGTGTTTTTGCAAACTGAAGGCAAGACCCTCCACCAGCAAAAAAGACTATGGCTCGCTTTATTGCCATATTCACTTTATTGCAGTGGTCTGGGACCGAAGCCACAATATCTCCAAGGTATGCTTGTATATGAAAGGAGAACTATAAACTCAAATTCAAAACAACATATGTCAAGTAAGTGCACTGAAGACTAGGACCGCCAAGTGCTGGTACATGTTTAACAACAAGCTCTCTCTCAAAAAAAGTCTTGATTTTAGTGCCTATCACTTTCCATGGTGTAAATACTCTCACCAGAGCCAAACTCAAGCCACCAATGTGAGGGCCAGTGGACAAGGGGTTGGGAAGAGATGTGCACAGTCGACTCTCATGAGCTGGTGTGAGCCAGCTGCCGCACACCACTGAGTCCTATTTCTCAAGGGCCATGGGCCAAGTGGTCGGTACTGACAAATAACATCTGTAGGCACTTCAGGTTACAAAGCACACCAGAGGCCACCCTCCCAATCTGGTCAGAAAGGTACTGCCCTCATTTCCCATATAAAGTACGAACATTTTTCAGAGTCAGTCTGCTAGTGAATGACATTGCCAGGGCTGGAACCAGGATCTTGTGGGGCAGCTGTGAGTTCTCACTATACCACCGTCCCTGCTCACTAGGACTTCCCGGAGGACCAGTGTTTGAAGGGTGGGTGGAAATGCAGGAAAGGGACAGTGCTCACCCGGATGGGAAACACTAACAGCCCGAACATCTAGGGAGGTGCAAGGCGCCAACAAACTCGAAACTAACGGAACCCCTTGGTTCAGCATGCTTCACCGGAGAACTGGGATCCAGTTATTCGAATCTTCCTTCCCTAACTCACTGCAGCACAGGGAGACGGAGCAGAAGCCATGGCAGGCAATGTGAATGACGAACCACAGGGGGCAGGTTAGATAAGGGAATATCCACATAACAGAATGCCGTGCCACCACCAAGTCGTTCTGCTTACAACTGGGACATTCGAGCAGAATACTGTTCTGAAAGCACATTACATAATATGTGCAGTGTGACTCCAGTTTTGTAAAAATTAACCCGCAAGCAAACACACCCTATGTATATATGCATTAAAAAAAAAAAAAAAAAAGAAGACTAGAGACATAGATTTCAAAATCCTTCAAATTCCGAAAGGGTGGGATTAGGAACAGTTTTTATTTTCTTCTCTATGATTCTTCTCTAACACGTTGCTTTTATAACCAGAGAAACAATGAATGGATCCTATTTTACTTTCAAAGGCTGAGGAAACGAATGGCAAAGAATCTATGATGTAATCCCCGGGGAAGACATTCTTTTGGGGCAATGGCCCAGGTGCTCAGCGTCTGATACATTCCTCAGAGCCCTCAGTGAGTCAAGCCGGGTTCCTCACAGACTTCATCTTGCCCCCACACACATGCACACACACACCCCCAACACAAGTCTCCACACCATCCCTGTGCCCCCTCTACTCGACCTCATCCCTGATCCATGTCCAACTTGGTGGGAGGCACAGTGGAGGATGGACAACCAGTAATCATTCATGAGCGCCCTCCGTGTCCCACACAGCATGCCAGGAGCTTCTCACATGTGAATTCAGATAGAGAGCAATTCTAAAGCACAGGTCTGCCCACTGACACCCTACAGAGGGGAAATGAAGTTCAAAAACGATATCCAGGGTCACACAGCCCACGACGAACGAGAATCGGGAATGAAACCAAGTCTAACCAGAACCGGTCTACAGATCATTAAGTGGTTTGCCCAACAACTGTACTTAACCATCAGGAAATGCAGAGTGTCCCTGCTTCAGTGTATACTCACGCTGGAAGTGGAATGCACCGCCAGTCCTGACTTGAGACTCTATAGATACTTAATAATTTTAAAAAGAAAGAAAAGGAAAAGGGGGGAGGGACCCTCCACCCTGTGCTCATCCCTCATTCAGGGAAGTAAAAATAAAAATCCAACCTTCTCCCAACACAGCGCTTTAATGAAAGCACCCAGCCAGTCTTCTTCACTGCCACCCACCCCAGCCCACTTCGTTTAAATTTAGCCAACCACCAGGCAAACGGCACCCAGCTGCTGTATCTGAAATGAAGTCATGAAGTCCTCGTCGCTTCCAAGGAAAGCGGGGCAGGGGAGATAGGCCGGCATCGCGTGCAGTCTGGGGTTGTGCCTCGGAAGACCCCGTAGCAAAGAGCTGGTTCCGTGGCTGGCTCTCTGCCTGGAGTGGTGTGCCCTTGTGGCTTCCCCCCTGTGGGTCTCAACCACCCCTTTTACAAAGTCAGGGGTCAAAGGCCCATCCCAGGGTACAGCTCTGGTTCCTAAGACCTGCTGCACAGAGGGCAGCCCACTGGGCGCAACCTGCACACCCATCCCACCTCCCATCACCCAGAAAAGGAATGAGCAGCCCCCCAAGAAGGGGGTGACTGGGGCTAGATGAGTTGGAGTTCTTCAGCTCCAGCTCTGGAGGTCTCGGTTCTCAGTAGATGTTTGGGGAGAGGGCTAAGCTGCGGGAAAGGCATCAGTAAGGAGGGCTCTGTGGCCAACCACCCTCTGGTCCCCTCCATCCTCCAATTAACTCGAACCCAACTAACTAGGAGTCCCTGACGTCTTCTCCTCACACCTGACTTTTTCAATGAGATCGGGCCGGAGGAAGGGCACCACCTCGCTGCTGAAGCCCTCTCTGGCGTTCTGGATGACTCCGAGGCTTGGGGAGCCATAGGCCAGCTGGATTCTTCTGCCATCAACCTAATGCATGGATTTCTTCTCAAGGTTACTTCCAAAGTTTCATTAAATGTGGCTAAGCCCTTAGAGTAGGTCTGTACCCACTCCCTCAAGCAGAAGCATGAGCACCCTGAAAAAAGCGACTGAAATTAATATTCACAACTCAAGACGTACTGCCTTAACCCAACCTAACTCCCAGCTCCTGCTGGAGGCAGCAGCCGCCGCTCTGCAATCACTGAGACCCATGGACTGAGTGCATTTTCAACCAACCTGGGACCCCAATCCCTGCAATGAGTGGGCAGGCAATCCAGATCTCAATTCTGTACACACGCAAGTCCAGCCTTCCTCAGGCCTGCCTCCTCCACGTCTCAAACCTTCCAGGCAGGTTCTTCCCAGCTCTTCATCTGCAGGGCCGTGCCCTACGGAGTCCATTGAAACCCAGCAGAAGACCAGAAAGAGAGAGAAACATTTAGAGAAAGAGGAGGCCCGTCAATGGCCTCCGTGCTCTGAAGTTCTCTGATGTATGTGTACCTGACGGTCCAGCTTCAGGATCTGGGAGCTAAGCCTCCAGACCCCTCACCCGGACCTTCACGGAACCAAGAAAACTGAGCCTGCGCCCGAACCCTCCTGCCTCAACCAGTCATCAAAGCCCAGAATGCCTGACCACTGGAAAGCAGTACTTTCACGGTGAATACAAGTGCGATCTACATATTACACTACTACACACAGCGCTAAGTCTACCCACCTCCTGAGAGGAGGAAATGACAGGATAATAAGCATTTTTAACTAGAGATGAAAGCGTGGTTGATGCATATGGCAGTAAAAAATCAGGAATTCTAGAATCAGATCTGGACTCAAATCTAGGCCCTTTTACTTACAAATTGTATGACATCAAGCAAGGCACTCAACTCTCTTGAGCTTTCTTCTGGACTCGTGAAAGAGGAGAGGGGATATATAACTTGGAGCTTACTCATTAACGCACAGATTGTGTTCCTCTGAAGGCTGGAATAAAAGAGAAAGAGTGATGCGGGCCCCCTCCCAAAACTGGGATGACCCCAATGCCAAGCAGAGCAAGAGCAACAGGGCAGGCAGCTGGTCCAGGTCCCATCTCCCGACATCCCCACGAGCACTCTGCAGCAGCTCCCCTGGGCCACCCTTGCAGACAGTGAACACTGCAGAAATGCCCCAGGCATGTGGTTTCCCAGTGTTTTTTAGCAGCCGGATCCCAGACCCCAATATAGAGAATAAAGACGAAAGGCAAGATGTTCTTAGAGAAGCAGATTCCAAGATGAACTGATCTGCAGCCCTGGGAAAACCCTGCAAACTGAAATTGCACTGTCATGGAGAAAGAAGGGACGGAGGCAGAGGGCATCAACAGAGGGGAGTGAGGACAAGAAATTAGCCGTATAACAGGGTTTGGGACCTGACATGGGGATGGCACCTCACTCCTCACAAAGCCCTCGCAGAGGGTCAAAAGGACAAGACAGAGGTACCGCTGAGGTATACTCTAGAATCACAGTGTTATTTCATTATTGCCAGATATTTACTAAGAGCCAAACATCCACACTACTCCCAGAAAGACAGGCATCTACCTGACACACCCCTCGTGTCTCACGACGTCCGTGGGGGATGGGTCTGGAATTCCCAATGCCCATCTACTGCCTCTGTCCCCGGAAGTCCATCTCCTACGCAGCCAGTGCCTCACGCCACTCACTCCCGTTGTTCCTCCTTTTAAATCTCATGGGACCGCATCGGTCTGTCCAGTAATAACCTCACCAAAGGGTATGGGCCAATTCGGCCAGCTCCAAAGCTTGTCTCCATGAGGAGGACATTCACAACCCACTCAAGCACAGAAGGTGACGTGCCAGCTTGGGCGGGTCACAGAGGTCAGCAAATCCTGCTCCTCAGGAAATAGTGCGAATGGCAATCATCAGAGAAACTGGTCCAACAGCGCAGTACAGGGTCCACAGAGCGTGACCGCAGCGGGAATACTCCTTCCACGAACCACAGGGAGCTTGAAGGATGTGAGTGAGGACAGCAAAGTATTTCCACAAGCCTTCTTACCAGGCAGAAGCCAACTCTACTTTCAACCTGAATCCTACTGTTTGGGAATAACTGTTTAGCATCAGCAGCTTCCCAGGAGAAGGTGATAAGGCACTAGCGTGGGAAGGTCAGAGGCCCTGGAGTCGGAGTTCTGAGTTCAATACCGGCTCCAGCACTTGCTGGCTATGTCTCTTGAGTAGATGATGTATGTCAATTTGATAAATGTGAGTAAAACCCTCAGTAAATACTATCCCTCTTCTACTGCCAACTTCCACCTCCAACCATAACCTCATAGTAAAGCAGGTCCAAGCATTTTGCAAAATCATTATTGGGCAAGTGCCACTCAAACGGGGTCCCTCAGTGTCTGTGTAGTGTGGGATTCAGGAATCAAGAGTGTGGCCACGACGTGCCCTTATTCCCTATTTCCCCAAGTGCCTTTTCGTAGACTGCCAGCACCAAAATCCCATTCATCCTTCAAAATACAGCCCCATTCGTCTCGCAACAAAAATTAACCCTGGCCGGCAAGGCGCAGTTGGTTGGAACGAAGTCCTGTGCACCGAGAGGTCGCTGGTTCAATTCCTCGTCAGGGCACATGCCCAGGTTGCCAGTTCGATCCCCAGTCAAGGAGCATACAGAAGGTAATGAATCAATGTTTCTCTCTCCCTTTCAACTAATTGATGACTCTCTCTCTCTCTCTCTCTCTCTCTCTTTTTCTCTCCCTCCCCTCTCCCTTCCTCTTTCTCTAAAATCAATAAAAAACATATTTTAAAAAAATTGACCCCCTTCCACTACATAATACCATTCTGCCTGTATGCTTATTATAGTACCGACTTTGTTCTGTTTCATGTTATAGTTGTAATATAGTTCTGTCCCCAACTCTGAAGAAAAGATCCTTCAATGAGTGAGATTTTTGTCCCTCCCAACCCTCAAACCTTCAGCGCCTGGCACACTGCCTTATGCAAGCAGGTCAAGAAATATGTCGGCTAAATGGATGAATGGGGGAGAAATCCGTTCAAGATTGTCCCGACACCACATCAAACACATTACTGTCACAACGCTTTAGTGAGAGCTCAGGTTAAGTAAGCCAATGAAAGCACAGGGAGGAGAGGCTGAGTATGTAACCAACGGGGAGCACAGCCCGCATCCAACCCCAGCACCCTGGGGAGGAGCAGACGCGTGGCCTCAGCGTGGACTTCCGTCCGTCCCCATCCCCTTCTGGGCTCGTTTCTCCTTGGCAACATCTCCCGGCCGCCCCATGAGGCACACAGAGCCACAGCCTGATGGTGGTGGGAAGGAAGGTGCCTGGAGGGGAGGGCTGTGTGTCCCCAGGGCCCAGTGTTATTTTCTAAATGGTTTTGGTTTTTGTCGTATGTTGTTGGTGACTCTTCTAAACAAAAAGTCCAGAGGAAGAGAAATGAAACAGACGGCACAGAATTTTTTAAAATAAAACAAAAATCAAGAGGAAGTGGGTCCCTCTCACAGGTTTCTCCTTCAACCGATAGTCAAATTTTAGTAATCAGTTTGTGTTATGGTTTCCATTACAGATGAGAGTATATCAAACCTGACAATCAAAGAGAAAGTACAGGCCTTGCTGCAGCTAGATTCCACCCCCAGAAGCCCCCCGAACTGTGAGGTCTTCTCTTTCCCAATTGCTACCCCGGGGGGAGAGGAGGAAGGGGGGAACTGGGCGTCCTCAGGCACCTGCCTGCGGGGAGAGAAGATTCTGGTACTGCTGAAGGGAGGCTGATGCTCAAGGGCCAACACTTACCCAGGAAAAGGCCCAGGCCTTCCGAGGGGCCACAGCGCTGGGGTGCCCAGCCAATGCAACACTGACGTTGCTTTATATTAAAAACACGTGGACCAGACAGTTCTCGCAGGCTGAAGGCTTTAGAAAAGGTCTGTGTAGGGCAGTGATTTTCAACCGGCGTGCCACGGGAACTTTTAAGACATGCCATACTGGACTGTTTACAGGGGGGCATTGACCTCTTTCCCTTAGGTTGTCAAATACCAAAGTGACAACAGCCAACACAACAATAGCCATCGGGGGGGGGGGGGGGATGAATATACCTGCTACTTCTGTGTGTCATGCTGACAACATGTAAGTTTTCGGTGTGCTGCAGAATTTTAGTAATAGGCTGACATATGCCACCAGAGGGGAAAGGCTGAACATCACTGCTGTAGACAAGGCCAGGCCTAAAGCTGGTTTGAAGGAACTGGAAACTGACCAAGGGGTCAGAGGTCGGGGAAGCAGGGAGGAGAGACGAGCTCCAGGGGGACGGGGACGTGTTGGGTAGTCCCTCAGGGCTCTGGGGACCAAGGCCAGCTTCTCTGTCTCAGTTTCTGAGTCCCATCCGCCCAGTCAGATCCTCTCTCGTGCGGCAGGGAGTAGAGACAATTGCTTTTGGTGACCACGACTGTTCTTTCTGTTCTCCGAGCAGATTTCACAGGACCCGGGAGAGCATCCTAGTGTCCCAGGAGTCTGTGCGATGCTGCAGAAGGAACCCTTCCTTGGAGTCAGAACTATCCTAGAATCCTGAGTGTCCCCTGTGAAGGGCCAGCCGATCTCTCTTGCTTACATGACACGAGCAGGTTTTTTCCCCTCCTGTTGGATCCAGTTATCATGAAACAGAAGTCATAGGAACCACAACTTCTGCGCAAGAAAAATAGTCCTCGTCCCGACAGGGACTGTCCCCTCACTCCTGCCAGCCACACCCTAAGGCTACATGGCTACTGCATGAGGGAGAACCACGCAAAGGGTGAACTGATGCTACACAGCCCAGCACACACATACGCAAGAGGAGGAGTAACGAATTATAGAGCGCCCCCTTCCTTTGGGGTGGGGACAGCAAGTTCGCCATAGGGGTTTTTTTCTGACTGTGAGCTGCTTCCATTTGGCCCTTCATTCATTCCCTCTCTCCCTGGACACTGGCTTCCTGAGGGGTGCACTGAGGGTGCTGCTGCAAACAAGACATGAAGCCCCCCCACCCCCCCACCCCCCGCCAAGGACTTTGCAGGGTGGTGTGAGACTGGCAAATTCAAGGAGCAAGGGTGCTCTGCTCCAGGTCAGTAACCTCCGCGGCCAAAAGCTGGCTCACAGGGGGCAGGGGTGTGTGCCCTGGGGGTGGGAGAAGAGAGGACAGGCCCTTCACCCACCTGCCTTCACCAAGATAACATCCAACCACAGCCCAAAAGTCCCGATTGCAAATAGTCTGTCGCCACTGCCCCCTCACACCTTGGCTATGTCCCAAAGAGTCCCAGGTTTCAGAGTCCCAAATAGATGTCCCGAACAGCCTCTTGTTTCCAGGTGGGGGTGGGGGGAGCGAATAAAAATCTCAGGAGACCCAGGGCCTGACTAGGGTCTTAGGATCTCCTCCTCCGACTAACCAGCCAGAGCACAGGGGGAGGGCGCAAGCTAAACTGCAGGGGCTCGTGGCCATCCTCTGAATACACCAGAAAACCATGGTCCTGCCCGTCAGGAGACACCCAAGAGGAGGGGACGGGCCCAGGGGATGGGAAAGGGAGGGTTGCACATGGGCCAACAGCAAATCCAGCATGGAGGCAGAAATTAGTCAAGTGAAAACAGAAGCCAACTTAAGATTTTAATTTAATTTCCATCGATGACCAAGGAGTTGACGACTGATTACCTAGAAGGAACAACTTAACTCCCCCCTCTTCTCACCACAGGGCTCCCTCCCCCATCCCTGCTCTCAAATCAACAGATTCGGAGCACTTCTTGCCATTTACAACTACCACTTTTTGAGCCCTGCTATGGACCAGGCCTGTACTAGGTGCCTTAAATATCTCATCAAACCCTTAAAATCGCCCAACTAAGGTGTCGGTGGGCCCATTTTACAGATGAAGAAACAGAGGCTGAAAGGTTACATAATTTACCCAAGGCCCAATGGCACAGGTATGCACACAGACATGCACAAAGACATTTTCTCCATTCAATCAGGTTTTAAATTACACGACGGCCCCGGGCCCTGCCACACAGCCCTCTTGCAGGAAACCTGATTTTTATAAAGGTGCCAAGCACGTACAGGGCACACTGTGTGTGCCTCTCCAGCCGTTCACTCTCCCCACGCCCTGCCCCACCCAGCCCCACCTGCAAGAGGGAACACGCTGCACCTACCAGGCTCCTCAGTTCTTTACACCGAGTGGGTTCCCGAAGACTAAAATGCCCCCAAGCTCTGTCTACCAGTGGAAACCAAATGGAATTTCACAGGTTCATCTCTCTCTCTCCTTTTTAATCCTCACTGATCTTTGGAGAGAGAGAGGAAGGGAGAGAGGGAGAAACATCCATCAGGGCCTCCCGTACGCTCCCCGGCCAGGGATCGAACCCGCAACCTAGGTATGTACCCTGACCAGGGATCAAACCCACAACCCTTCTGGTATATAGGACGACGCTCCCACCGGCCACCAGCCAGGGCTCAAGGTTCATCTCTCGAAAGGAAAGGAAAACCATCGCGTGCAGGCAGAGAAGAGGCAGAGATGTTTCTACTTCAAAAGAGAAAAAGGTCTCAGACCTTGGAGCATAGCTCTTAGTGGCTCTGAATCAAGAAACAAGCTCTAGCCGGTTTGGCTCAGTGGATAGAGCATCAGCCTGTGGACTAAAGGGTCCCAGGTTCGATTCAGGTCGAGGGCACGTTCCTAGTTTGCGGGCTCGATCCCCAGTGCGGGGTGTGCAGGAGGCGGCAGATCAAAGATTCTCTCTCATCACTGATGTTTCTATCTCTCTCTCCCTTTTCCTTTCTCTCTGAAATCAATAAAAAAAATATATTTTAAAAATAACAACAAACAAGAGTAGGCCCCTGAAATTTATTTTGAACATTCCACACACAAAAAAACAAAACCAGACTCAAGCATACATGTCTAGCTTAGGAACAAGCAAACACAAATTTGCACAGACTTGTTTAACTGACTTCAAAATATGACTACTACCGTGTTATAGATCAAAATAAAACTCCAGGAGGAAATGTGAGGTGGAGGTAGCTGATGGCTGTGGACCCTCCCTCACCCAAGCCTCCCCATGGCTGGCATCGCAGGAAGTAGCCGATGCCTCTTTTTAGCCACTCGTGGCTGGACTGCCAGATTGCAGAATGCCTTTCTCTCCCGGCTGGCCATGTGCATGCTGGGCACCCGAAAGCTTTACAGTAAATGGTGACTCATCCGCTGCAGCCACCGAAGGTACCGCGAATGTAATAAACCAAAATGTGTTCCATCCACATGAAAGAGAAGCGCTGGGTGCAGGGCTGCGAACCTGACTCAAACTGCGACCCCAGCTCACCACCGCTTGTCAGCACGTCGCTGAAACTCAACTGTAACTACCCAGCTCCAGGGGACCGAGGGCAGGAAGAAGGGGGGTTTCTAAGGAAGGGCCACATCCATAAACATGGACATGTCACTTCTCGTCGACAAATATTTACGGAGCATCTCCCAAGTGCCAGGTGCGCAATGGGCATCCTGAGTCCTGCGCTAGCTGCTTTTTTTCCTCATTTAATTTATTAAATTCTCATTTAACAGCTCCGTCTAACAGATGGGGAAACTGAGGATGGGAGTCTAGTTAGAGTAGGGTCACGTGGCTCATTAAGTGGAAAGCCAGGACACAAATCCCCTCCCACGGCACTCTGGAGCGGGGCTCTCAAACCCCAAGTTACCCTGCAGGAAGGAGAGACGGGTAGGTCTGTTTCATGCCGAGGAGCTCGAGCCCAGAGGGGACACACACAATAAAGAGAGTGTGGGGCCCTGGCTGGTCTGGCTCAGTGGATAGAGCGCCGGCCTGCAAACTGAAGCGTCCCAACTTCAAAGCTGGTCAAGGGCACATGCCCGGGTTTGGGGCTCAATCCCCAGTAGGCGGCGTGCAGGAGGCAGCAATCGATTATTCTCTCTCAGCATTGATGTTTCTCTCCCTCTCTCTCGCTTCCTCTCTGAAATCAGTAATTTTTTTTTAAAGAAATGAAATAGGCCCTAACTGGTTAGGCTCAGTAGATAGAGCGTCGGCCTGCAGACTGAAAGGTCCCAGGTTTGATTCTGGTCGAGGGCATGTACCTTGGTTGCGGGCACATCCCCAGTGGGGGGTGTGCAGGAGGCAGCTGATCGATGTTTCTCTCTCATCGATGTTTCTAATTCTCTATCCCTCTCCCTTCCTCTCTGTAAAAAAAAAAAAAAAAGGATCTTTGCAAATGTAATTAGTTAAGATAAGGCCATAGTCATCTTAAGTCCCCCCCCCTCCCTCAATGCAATGACTGCTAAGGAGAGAGAACAGAGACACACACACACACAGGACAAGGCTAGGTGACAACAGAGGCTGACGGCAGTGATGAGCCCACACGGCAAGAAGCACCGAGGACTGTGCGCAGCACCGGAAGCCAGGAGAGAGGCAAGGGATGGACTCCCCCTCGGAGCCTCTGGCGGGAACCAAGCCCGCCAGCACCTCGAGGTCGACCCTCCGGCCTTCAGAGCTGTGAGAAAACACTGCTGTCGTTTTTAATCGCCCGGCTTGCAGGACTTGCTTATGCAACCTCCGTGGCTAGTACAGGGCCTGCTCTGGCGGGGCCCTATGCATCGAGGGAAGGCGTCTGGTCTCCACCCTGCACCCTGTGGTGCAGATTTTAAGGTGCAGAGTGGGGTACGTTCCGGGTGGGGTGTTCTACAGAAGTCACTCTGGAGCGTATGGCCTTCCAGTCTGCAGACTCCAGTCCCACACCCGTGAGTGCCCTCCAGGACTCCCCCACCCACCTGCTTTGCCCACCCACACTCTGCTGGCCGGTCTCACCCACACTGTGCCTTCAAGTACAGAATCTGTGTGCCGACGGCACCAGCCTCCGCCGAGGCACTCTTCTGACCAGGCACCTCCACCTGCTGTCCTCACGGGTTTCCCAAACTCCACATGTCCCAGGGGAGCTCAGCGCCACCTCGTCCCCTCCACCGTGTCTCTGCTGGCTCCTCCTACCTCTGCTGGTGGGGCTACACACGCCCAGGCATCGCCCTAAAACTGGGGCTCCCCCTACTCTCCTGTGCACACTCCGCATCCCGGGAGTCGCCTGTGTCCATTCCACTCCCATTTCTCATCCCTACGTCCTTTCCCACCGGACTTGTACGTCTCTGTGGCCGCATCATGGGCTCTCATCCTTAGGAGGACTCCCCCTTTCCTCCCTACCCCCCACCCCAGTCCGGCTGTCCTGAATATCACAGCGAAGCACAGCTCTCAGAAAACCTGGCCCCACTGCGCTGGACCTGAAGGCCTCGGGCTGCTTCTCAGGCCTTTACTCAGTCAGGGGCCCCACCCAACCTCATTTCCCCATCCTCCCGCCCCCGCGAGGTCCTCCTTCCAGCCTCTTGACTCTACCCTCCAACTGTTCCCTCAGCCAGTCCCTCCTTCCTTCCTAGCTGAGCAACCGCAGAATCAAAGGCCCTAGAAGTCAGTCCAGAACCTGGGGGCTGCCTGCTTGCTCTTGGGAGGAACTCTCACAGTGAGTTAGCTCTCTTTGCATTCATCCAGGGGAGCTGAGTTCACCCTTGCAGAGCTCAGAGAACTTCTCTTGCCTCGGGCACAAACAGGAGGTGCAGGATCACTAAAGCGTCTCAGGTCTCAGTCGAGGCTAATATACCCATTCCCCAGGCTCAAGGCCTCTCTCCCGAGGGCTGGGCAGTGCTCAAGGTTACAGCCTCCACTCCGCGCTGTGCTGGAGCTGCACAGTAAGCGAGGGGTTTAGTTAAGTGCCGCTACCTCTGCCACTTCACAGACAGCAGAGTGATGCACTGAGGGCTAAATACTGCCGGTTAATAAGCACTGAGGGTTAAGTACCTCAAGGTCTTACAGTTGGGAAGGGAAAAGGCCTCAACAGAGGACCAGCCCTGCTGTCCCAGTTGCCTACTGAGGACGGGGTTCCCGGCCCACTGGACCCCAAGACACCAGGACCCGCACACAGTGCTCCAAGCTTGTTTGCTTGGGGATCTACACGGGGTTTGCACCTCCCGTGGGACTCTCGGAGCCTACATGTCCTCATCTGAAAAACGAAGAGAATGGCCCTCACCTCACAGGATGGGGAGAATTTCAACGAGCTAAAGCATGTAGGTTTACAGAACAAAATGCCTGACATATAGAAGGTACTGGCTACGATTTGTGGCTTTAAATTAAAAAATAGAGAGGGGCAGAGAGAGAGAGAAGCATCTAGCTGCCATGTGAAGAAGCAACAACACAGAAACACCACCGTTGGGGGAGTGGGGGCGGAAGAAGGGGGCCATTCCTCTCTGATCACAGAAATAATCGCAGTGGCCACTGTCCTGCTGGGGAGATTTGCAGGAGACCAACGCCCTCCATGCACAGCCCGGAATGAGTCTGTCTCCCCCACCCGTAGGAGGTGAACTGCTCATCCCCATCCTACAGAGAGAGAAACTGAAGCTCGGAGCAGCGGATGAACTTGGCCTCAATCACGGAGGCTGGTGGATATAAAGCTGGGACTGACCCGCAGGTGACCGACTCCAGGTCCCTTATCCTGACCACCACCTCCCCAAAGTTAGTCTGACCCCCTCCAGGACCTCAGCTTCCTTCTTCTCCACCTCGAAACGTTTCCTGCCCCGGCTTTACCCTCCTCTCCTCCACCCACCTCCTCCCCGAGAGGCAGACGCAGAACCCTGGCCAGTGCCCACGACTCCTCCTGAGAAAGCACGAGCTCCAGGGAGCTGGCACTGCGAAGCTGAGTGTCCTCCCCTCCCAGTAGCTAGGAGGCTCACATGAGGTAGCAGACATAGATGTGTTCAGTATGTCCTACAGGACTGCGCAAATCTACCTGAGGCCTTCTGGAACCTTCCGCCACACATACCACTTCTTTCCCGGGCACCTTCACACTCTGCCTCTTGACCAGTCACCAGCGTCTTGCCCTGAATGCCCCAGTCTCCCTCATCCTAAAAACACCATCTCTGGCCTCGCCGCCTTCTCATGACCTATCTCTGCAGGGATTCAAGTCACGGCCCCTCTGGGCTGGACCAGCTCCCCAGAGGCAGGAACAATCATTCAGATGGCCCTGTGTTCCCGAAGGACCCAGCACGGTGCCTTTTTGGCTGTGCATTCAGGAAAAACCTTGACAGACAATAACTGAAAGCAGCGAACATTTAAGCATAGCATCCTAAGTCATCCTCACAACAAACCAGGGAAACGGAGGAAAATGAAGCTCTGCTCAAGGAGTTCAAGGCCACCCAGCGCCCAAGTAGAGAAGCTCTCGACACTAGAATTTATCAGTCGGGTCCCAAAGTATCCCACGGCGCCATGCAAGTGCTGGCCTCCTTCTCTGCCTGCCGCGTCCGCAAGCAGGTTCTCTGAAACAGTTCAGCTGCCTGGTGTAGCTGCATCTGATCACACGGTCTCCTTAAAGTCTCGGTCTTTCCCTCTTGGGCCGCATCTTCCATTGTGAAGGGAAGGGGCAAATAGTTGTTTCATGCCTCCTGGGCTGCAGGGCCTTCTCGGGGTTATCTGCGCCAGCTCTATAGGCCGCTTCACTGGGGAGGGAGTTGTCTGCCGCCCCTTCTTTGCTGATCCGCTCAAAGTGGACCTGCCACTGAATTAGATGCTGCAGAGATGGGGACCAAATGAGGGGGAGCAGGGAAGGGCCCCCAGCACTCGCAAAGCAATGAATGAAAAGAGTGCTTGCTCAGAAGCCGGTTACCCCTGGGATCTCGTTTGTGGGTGTCACCATTCCCTCCTCCTGGGGTGGAGGCCAGGGGCTGAGGAAGATCTGTGACTTGCCCCAAACCACAGGGCAACATAGTGACTCAAATCCAGCCCCTGTGGATGCCTTGCCAACTCCCCACCACAACTCACTGCCCACGTTTCCTCTTTTTACTACCAGAATTTCCCCCTCCCTTTCTTCTTTTGAAAACCTGCATCACATATTAACCATTTGACAAGGGGCGGGGGGAAGCAAACCATCCAAAGCACATCAAACAAACGCTGTCCTTTCCCGATCCTTATCACTGTGTGTGCACAGAGCTTCACCTGCTCAGCGTCAGCACAGGTAAGCCACACCCGCCCTCCTGGCCCCACCTAACGGCATTCCATGCATCCGTATCCCACTGTGCTGCCGCCATGGGGGTTACTTAACCGTCCCCTAACTACCCACACGTGGATTCTTTCTGGTCTCCCATCTTTGGACAAATTGGTTTTCTGCCCCTTTATGGTTATTTCTGAGGGACACCCCCCCACCCCCAAAATCAAAATACTGGTCAGGACAGAGGAACCCTGGCATTGCTGTTGTAGTCCGAAGTCGCCACACTCTCCATGAAAACAGCTCCAGTTCTCAGTACGTGAGCGGTACGCTGTTCTCTTCCCACGGCCCCAACAGGGGGCTTTGGAAACTGGACCTACTCGTCACTGAAATCACAGGCCAACTGAAATAGCACCTCAGAGCTGCTTTAGCTCGCAGCCCTTGGATGGTTAGCTGCCTGAACACAGTTGCACATCTCGGTTTATTATCTGGGCAAACTATTGTTTGCCTTTCCAAATGTGTCATGTATGAATGTCTCATTACAAATATTTAGATCTGTTTTATTGTACCAATCTCCCATTTTTCCATTTTATGTTAATACTGCACAGTTTGAATAACTACCTGCCCAGTTTGCTTAGAGGAGCCCGCCGCTAAATGATTTTCAAAACCTATTTCAGTATGCTTGCCCACCCATGTTTTCTGGTTATTATTACTGTTACCATTATCTGGACGCGATCAGCGCCCAAGTCTTGTTATTTCGCCGATACAGTCTGAGTATCTGCCTTAAAGGGGCTTTATCAGCCTGGCATGTGCTTATCCCTCAGTTCATCACAACTGTTTCCCTGTTACCTTCCCCTTGAGCACCATCGTTATTATTATTGTCATTTTTTAAAAACCACTTCATGCGACGCACCCAGCTGCAAACATGTCACTGTGAGAGGCCCACCCCAACCCCCAGGCCACACAGCCATGGTGGAGTGAGTGAGTACACGGGTTTTATTTTTCAGATTTTAGTCCTCTGTAGTTGAACACATACCATGTTGCCAGTGATCATTTTGACAGAAGCTTCACAAACACATTTGCTCTGCTGCACGGGAAATATTCCATCTGCTTTCCCCGAGTTTTAAAACGAAGTTTTAATACATCTAGAATTTATAACAAATTGAGGCCTAAGTCCAAGTTCATTTTCTCCCTGTTGTTGTCTGGTTTTTCACAGGAGCTATTTCCTTTAAAATAATTTCTCTCTGTTGTTTGCCTTTCCAAATGTGTCATGTACGAATGTCTTGCACTTACTAATATTTAGATCTGTTTTATTGTACCAAGCCCCCATTTTGCCATTTTATGTTAATACTACACAGTTTTAATAACTACCTGCCTAGTTTGCTTAGAGGAGCCAGCCCACTGCTAAATGATTTTCAAAACGTATTTCAGTATGCTTGCCCACCCATGTTTTCTGGTGATTACTATTGTTATCATTTTCCATGCTTGATAAACTATTTCATTGGAATTTCAACTGCCAGGGCATGAAATCTAGGCAGAAACCTCGGGATACTGACCCCCCAATGCTCTAACTTCTGATCAGAAGCACACATGCAGAATTTTGTAATTTTCTTTGAATAGAAATTGTGTCATCTGAAAAGAGCGATATTTTTATCTCTTCCTTCCCTATAGCCATCCCTCCAGTTTCTTTTTGTTCCTATATTGTTATGACAAGCGTCTGTTAAACTATGTTAAAAAAGAGTCTGTATAAGAGACTCTTTAGTTCCTGTTTTGGGGGGCACGTTTCTAGTGCTCTGCAGCCAGTACCCACAGCCCCCAGGGAAGGCGGGGCACATGGTTCTACATAGGCAGGCTCTTCATCATATTTAGGGGTAAATCCCCCCAGCACACCGGCTTTTCGTTTTATGATGCTTTATAATACATATATAATCATTTCCAGTATTTTTCTACATCTCCTGAGACTAACTTCACTCATCCATCAGATACTTGTTGAGCATTAATTTATATTCCAGGCACTGTGTTGAATACTGACCGTTCTGAGGTGTATGGTTTATTTCTATCTCAGACTAGTCTCTTCGTATTGAACCAGACAAATATGCCTGAAATGAGCCTCGCTTGTTAATTTTTCAAGACTCATTTTTCACGAGCTTAAGTGGCTATACAGTTCACCTGGAAAAATTAACAGACAAGAATATTGAGATCTCAACCTCTAAGAGCCAGTGCAAACCTCCCCTACTCTGAGAAGCCTTCCCAACCCTCACTTTCCCGAAGTTGCGTTCACAGCTTCTTTCTCTGACTCCCACAGTCCTCCCTCCCTCCATCACATTTATCTTAGGGGCTGAAAAGCAATCCATGCCCACATGTCTGCCCCAAGCCCCTAACTCCATCACTGCCCTGCAGACAGACGCACGCGAGGCACCATGACTAGTGGATAAGAGCAGCTCATTAAATATTTACCGAAGTAGGTATGTCATCCACCTATTAATGTGTCTCACGGGTGATTTTACGGCTATTTTTCAAGTGAAATTAATCTGTCTAATCCTTCTTGGGGTCGGCAGGGCACGGACAAGCCGGCGAGTCCATGTGCACACAGCTCCTGTGCGGCCCTCAGTGTGCACACGGAAGGCTGGGTGCTCAGTGACCTCAGGGAAGGGGACAGCATCAGGTGACGTTATGCACGGTCCCAACAACTGGGCAAAGGCCTGCGACGGGGGAACCAGAACCGATGACCCTCTGTAACCCAGTGGGACATCTATGGAAGGTTTCCAAGGCCCCAGCTGGCTAGATAAGGCGAGACGCCAACCCCTGGGAGCAGGACTCGTCATGCTAATTACTGGTTAACAACACATACTATGCACCAGACACCTTACACAATTATCCTGCCACCCACCCTGGGAAGGTAGATTCTGCAGTTCCCATCACACACATGAGGAACCGGAGACCAGTCGGGTTAGGTAACTGACCCAGAGTCACAGGGTCAGTACGTGGATGAGCTGGGATTCAGACAACGTCTTCCCATCATGACTTGCTATCTCTAGCAAATGGCCAGGCAGGGTCTTAGTCCTCGCACAGGACCCAGATATCAGTCACGTTAGCAGAACAGGAACCAACCCAGAAGCCTCGTAGAAGAACTGAGACTTAGAGAAGGAAACGGGACACAGGAACAAGGCAGGAAGCTCTGCAATGTCAGAGCCAGGACGGTGTCTGAGCCCAGAATCCTGGCCGGAAGGGATCGGGGTCTCTGCTTCCTCAGTCCAGATGTGATTCTCAAAGCCGAGGGCAGGGCTGAGCAGCGGGAAGTCAACCAGCAGCCCCATGAATTCTGTTCCTTATCTGGGGAGTCTCCATGCATAGGTTTCAGGATACATGAAGCCGTTACAAGCAAAAGAAAAATTAGGGTTTTCAGTGCGCACGAATGAGGGTGGGGGTATTTCTGGAGAGAAAGTCCAGAGCTTCCATCATATTCCAAGAAGCTCCATGGATAAAAAGGTTCAGAACAGCTCATTCAAATGTACCTAAGAAGTCAGCTAAACGGGTGCAGGCTGGACAGTGGTGCGGGGCCCAGGTCCGCTCAACCAACCAAAGCTGCCTGAAGACATCCCGCAGCCACAAACACCATTCTAGCCTGGCACCATCTGGAAAGCGTGCGGTCACCAGTGAAGTCAAAGGAAGTGACTGGGTGGGTCAGGGCATCCCCTCGCCACGCCTCTGGAGAACAGTATGGATTTTGTAAAATTGTTAGGAGCCTCATCCTTACACAGTTGAGGGGTTCGCTGGGTGCTGGAGGGCTGAAGATAGTGCCCTATGGTCAGAGGAGAGAGCAGGAGCTATTTCCTCGACTTGCTCACTCCTCGCCTGGAGCCAGTTAGAAATGTAGCCTGGGCCCCATGCCCTCCCCACCAGTCGGCTGACTCAGAATGTGCACCTAACAAGGACTCCAGGCCCCAGGTGACTTGTGTGCACAAATGGACGGAAATTCACGATATTAAAAAATGAGGAGGAAAAGTTAAGAGTGAAAACAGAATCTTAGATAATAAAAGGCTAATATGCGGTGTCCAACCCTTTGACCAGTCGCTATGACGTGCACTGACCACCAGGGGGCAGACACTCTGACTGGTAGGTTAGCTTGCTGCTGGGGTCCCGCCAACCCGGACTGGGCGAGACAGGCCAGACACACCCTCCCACGGTCCCTCCCCCGCCCCGATCTGCGTTGGTGGGCTCCCTCAGCCTGGCCTGCTCCCTCTCGCAACTCCAGCCCAATCCCCACAGGCCACGCCTAGAGATCACACTGGTGCACGAATCTGTGCACCGAGCTCCCCAGCACCCTCCCCAGCACCCGGTAGCGGGCTCAGAATGTGCACCTAACAAGGACTCCAGGCCCCAGGTGACTTGTGTGCAGAAGTGAACAGAGATTCACGATATTAAAAAACGAAGAATAGAGGAAAAGTTAAGCGTGATAACAATGAATAGGTAAGAACATGAACAAATGTTCAAAAGAGAACAAAAGTCAAAAGTTCGCTTTTAGAAAAAATAATGAAATAGCTGAATCAGGAGCCCAATTAATTTCAAAAGGATAAACTAGAAAAGTTAGAAAGGAACAAAAGGAACCAATAAGTCAGCCACTGACAGACTGCTTAAGGGATTTTGTGTGCAGCCTTAAACTAATAACTGGAAAAAACAAACTAAACCTCACACTTCACAATTTATAAGATCCCAATTAAAGCAGAAGAAAAAATCCTTCAGCTGATCAGGAGGAGAAAATGAGTTAGAAAAAGGCAGAAACAAGCACCTGTGTTGACAGCTCCTTGGAAAGTATTTCTAGAATATGCAAACATTTTCTTCATCACATAAACATACATGTAAAACAGTCACACTTTTTTTTTGTTTTTAAACTAAAGCCAAGGCCTCTCTAAACACCACTCCAGTCCCCAAAGGACACCTCTACGAGGCTGGAGCATGTCTTTCAGGCCTGTTTCGTATGAATACGGGATTCCACCAAAAATACGATACTGTCAAAAACACAACGCCATTTTCCTTTTTCAAAAATGGTATCACATTGTACATTTCTGAGACCTTTTCTTATCAATCTAGCCCGACCAGCATCTCAATGGCTGAGCACTGAACTATGAACCAGGAGGTCACAGTTTGATTCCTGGTGAGGGCACATGCCTGGGTTGTGGGCTCAATCCCCAGTTGGGGGCGAGGGGGTGTGGAAGGCGGCTGATCCATGATTCTCCCTCATCACTGATGCTTCTCTCTCTCTCTCTCCCTCTCCCTTCCTCTCTGAAATCAATAAAAATATATATTTCAAAAAGGTATCAATCTAATACATTTTTTAAAACTACTCTTGTACTATTTTTAGTACCAAGTCCTTGCCAAAGTCCTGCAGTAAGAAATATATTTTCTATTGTGACCCAGTTCACACTTGTGAATATGCAAAACTGAAACAAAAAATCTCACCAAATATTTACCGTCACTAAGTACAAGGCACTCAGTTATTTTCTATTCTGTGTTTCACACTGTGTCACAGACCACTAAGTTGATGTGTTGACCCACTAATGGTCTGAATAGCCCCAATTTTATTTAGCCCTTACTAGATACACATTTATCCACTCTACTGATGGATCTGTACATTGCTGTCTTCCATTTTCCACTCTGGCAATAATGTTCAATGAACATCATCAGTGTACGTGAATGTTACACTCCACGGACAGATACGCAGGAGTATCTTTTTTTTTTTTGCTGCCCTATCTTCCAAATCACAGGGTCCTAAGATGTGGGCATTTGTAATTTAGAGAAATATCGCAAATCGCCTTCCAGAGCAGCTATATCCATTCACTCTCACCGGCAAGGTACAAAAGTGCCTTTTCTTTACCGCCTCACCAACCCAATATAGTGCCAACGTTCTGATCTTTTCCAATCTGATTGGTTACAAATGCCATTGGACTGTACTTCTGACTTGCACGTTTTATTTTAAGACAGAGTTTATGCATCTTTTCTTTGGCCGTTATTTACCCTTCTTTTCCTGTGAATTTCTGTTCCTGTTTTTTGCCAAGTTAAGTCAATGATCCTTTCTTTCTAAGAAGGATCTCTGCATATTTTAAAAAATTAGCTACTTTTATTATATCTACTGCAAATATTTTTTCTCAGATTATCACCTATCTTTTCGCGTTTTTTAATAGTGTTTTTCTCGTGCAGAAGTTCTCCTTTTTATTTTATCAAGCTTATCAATCTTTTATTTTATGTCTTATGGAATTTCTGTCAAACTTAGGAAGGTCTCTCTACTCCCAGACTACAGAAAAATTCACTTTTATATGCTCATTCTTTATTTAAATCTTTGATCTACCTGTGGTACTTATTTTTATCTAACGCATAAAGTAGGGCTTCTACTGTCTGCACGTGCCCTCACTCCCAGGCAGCTACCTAGCTATCTTTCCCCATAAATTTGATGTGCTACACACACACACACACACACACACACACACACCCTATTTATTGTGGGGCAAGATCTCTGTTCTGTCCCATCACTTGTTCATTACCTTAATTACTATAGCTCTTAAAATTATATTAAAATTATCTTAATTATTATAGCTCTTAAAATACTTAATATGTATTAGAGATAGAGCCTCCTGTTTCTTTTTCACATTTTCATGCATGCTATAAACTTATGAGCTTTTTAAAAAATTTTGTTTTTTAACTTATAGTTGACATACAATATATTAGTTTGAAGTCTACAACATAGTGATTAGACATTTATATAACTTACAAAGCGATCGCCCCAACAAGTTTAATACCCTCCTGACACCATACATAGTTATTTTAATACTAGGGGCCCGGTGCACAAAAATTTGTGCACTCGGGGGGTGGAGGTCCCTCAGCCTGGCCTGTGCTCTCTTGCAGTCTGGGACACCTCGGGGGAGATGTCCACCTGCTAGCATGCCCGGCCAGCATGGGTGAGGGGCTGAGGGCCATTTTCAGGCTGCCCACAGCCCCTTCAGGGTTTGTGCACTGGGGGGTGGGAGGGCTGGTGAGTGTAGACCTGGACATTTCCCACCGGAGGGCCCATGACTGCACATGCATGGTGGGTCCCCACCGCTGAGAGGACACACCTGGTGCAGAGCTGGGTGGCGAGCCAGGGGTCAACACTGG
>PVJC01004728.1:0-62357 GCA_004026665.1 Murina feae
ATTCTGAACGATAGCTTTGCTGGGTAAAGTAATTTTGGCTGTAGGTTCTTGCTATTCATCACATTGAATATTTCTTGCCACTCCCTTCTGGCCTGCAAAGTTTCTGTTGAGAAATCAGCTGACAGTCATATGGGTGTCCCCTTGTAGGTAACTAACTGCTTTTCTCTTGCAGCTTTTAAGATTCTCTCCTTGTCTTTTGATCTTGGCATTTTAATTATGATATGTCTTGGTGTGGTCCTCCTTCAGTTCCTTTTATTTGGAGTTCTCTGCACTTCCTGGACTTGGAAGTCTATTTCTTTCACCAGGTGAGGGAAGTTTTCTGTCATTATTTTTTCAAATAGGTTTTCAATATCTTGCTCTTTCTCTTCTTCTGGCACCCCTATAATTCTGATGTTTGTGCGCTTGAAGTTGTCTCAGAGACTCCTTACACTATCTTCATACTTTTTGATCCTTTTTCTTTTTTCTTCTTTTCTTTTTTCTTTTTGATCTTTATTCTTATTGATGGTTTTAATTAGCATCCATTATCTTATGACTGAAACTGATGAATAAAATGGAACCAGAGGCATGGAAACGTGGAAAAGACTGATGAATCTCAGAGGGAAGGGGGGGAGATTAACCAAAAAATTTATATGCATATATGAATTACCTATGGACACAAACAATAGGGTGGTGAATGCCTGAGGCAGGGCAGAAACCAGGTTGAAGGAGCAGTGGGGGGAGAAAACAGGGACATCTTTAATATTCTCAACAATAAAGATTTAAAAAACAAATTTATGATCTTCCAACTTGATCTTATTACATGTAAGAGTGTATAGCATCGCCATCCAACTACTTATACAGAGTCAGTTAATCATAAAGCTGTCAATTTTACCTCCAAAATATATGGCAAATATTGCATGTCTTTCCACATCTACTGCCATCACTCTATCTAAGCTATTTCTCCAACCCTCAAGTGGACTATGCAATAAGCCTACTTTACCAGTAACCTTGGCCTCTCCACTCACTCATACTCCAAATTGCGTTAACCAAGGGTGCTGCTTTAGTCAACACAATTACATCAGTGATTTTCATTATTGTATGGACAGTAATCACAATCTATAACTTTCCTATAATTTCTTATATGACATTATCATTTTTCAGTATCATTTCACAACATAATCACTCCTAGTATATGCACTTCAGCTTCAATGACTTTTTTTAAATTTTGTTTTATTGCTTAAAGTATTACAACAAATGATAGATAGGTCTCCATTTTTTCCCTTGACCTTCTCCCCCTCCTCCCCTACCCCTCCCAGTGCCTTGTGTCCATTGATTATGCTCATATGCATGCATACAAGTCTTTCAGTTGATCTCAACTCCCCCCCAAACCTCCCCGGCCTTCCAGCTGTAGGTTGACAGTCTGTTCAATGCTGTTCTGCCTCTGTATCTGTTTATGCTTATCAATTTATAATGGTCTTTATTATCCATAAATAAGTGAGATCATGTGGTATTTTTCTTTTGTTGACTGGCTTATTTCGCTTAGCATAATGCTCTCCAGTTCCATTCATGCTGTTGCAAATGCTAAGAATTCCTTCTTTTTTACAGCAGCATAGTATTTCATTCTGTAGATGAACCACAGTTTTCTAATCCATTCATCTGCTGATGGGCACTTAGGCTGTTTCCAAATCTTAGCTATGGTAAATTGTGCTGCTATGAACATAGGGATGCATATATCCTTTCTGATTGGTGTTTCTGGTTTCTTGGGATATATTCCCAGAAGTGGGGTTGCAGGGTCAAATGGGAGTTCTATTTTTAATTTTTTGAGGAAACGCCATACTGTCTTCCATAGTGGCTGCACCAGTCTTCATTCCCACCAGCAGTGTAGAAGGGTTCCTTTTTCTCCACATCCTCTCCAGCACTTGTCATTTGTTGATTTGTTGATGATAGCCATTCTCACAGGTGTGAGATGATACCTCATTGTTGTTTTGATTTGCATCTCTCGTATAATTAGTGACTTTGAGCATGTTTTCATAATGATTTTCCCCATTATAGGGCCTTTCCATGGGGAACTTTTCATTTGCATCAGATGGAAACTCCTTATATTTTCCCCACCTAGCATACTAATCAGGGAACCTCTAACTTTGTGGTATCCTCCTTTTCTTCTGTGAAAAGAGGTGAATCCTCTTACCTCATGAACTGTCCATTTCCTGTTATCTGTTAACAATCTCATGTTACAAACTTCCCATGGAAAATAAATACTTTATGTTAGGACAAAGTAATAACATTAAATGAAACATGAAAACTTATCCTCTCCTTTTTTTTCTAATAAATTTTTATTGATTTCAGAGAGGAAGGGAGGGGGAGAAAGAGATAAAAACATCAATAATGAGAATCATTGATCGGCTGCCTCCTGCACGCCCTCTACTGGGGATCAAGCTGCAACCCATTACCCTCTCCTTTAGCTTAGTTAACTCCTACAGTTCTTTTGGATCACATATTAATGGCCGTTTTTTTCTCCCCAGGGAAGGTGCAGCTAACCTCCTAGATAAGAATCTACCTATTATGTGTGTTTATAAACATACTATTCATCACAGAACCTATCATAACTTTCTATTTATTCCTGTAATTAGTTAAAAATACCTCCTTCTCATACCAATTTATTATTTTCCCTAAAACCAGGCTAATGACATACATATAATATGACTTACCAAATTAACAGGCCCTGAATAAATATTTGGTAAATGCATAAATGAATGAGTGATTCTATGCAGAATACACTGGAAAGTAAGACACTTTATATAATGCGCTAATTCAAAATAAAACTGGAGAGTAAAGCCAACGTTGACGATAATGGTATGACTTCTCTGAGAATATACAGAAATTTAGAAAATAGCATTAAACTTTCTACAAGACATGAAATAGAGAGGTGAACAAATTTCTGTGGGCTATAGCTGACATCTGGATTACAGTAAAATTTATTCAGTACATGAAGAATGTAATTCAAATGTGGAATTGAGAAGTAGTAAGATCATTTTCACTTGGTGATATTACATGGGACCACTATTGGGAAACAAGATGAGATTTAAACCTATCTCCACATTTATAAAACTGACTTCACCTGCCAAATGACTCAACAATTCTGTGAATTTTTAATACTGTTCACCTCATTCTGATATTGTATAAGGATAGCTTCAGTGAAATTTTAAAAATATATCTCATTAAAAATAGTTAATCCCTAGCTGATTTGGCTCAGTGGATAGAGCATCAGCCTGTGGACTGAATGGTCCCAGGTTCAATTCCAGTCAAGGGCACATGCCAGGTTGTGGGCTCCATCTCTAGTAGGGGGTGTGCAGGAAGCAGCCAATCAGTGATTCTCTGTCATCACTGATGTTTCTATCTCTGTCTCCCACTCCATTCCTCTCTGACATTAATAAATATATATACGAGTATATTAAAAAATAGTTAATCAGTATGTATCATCAAGTAAGGTTCAAATCAATTTTCACTAGCATTATATCACAGAGGAACATTGCATGTGCTGCATACATTAAGAGACAGCCATATTGAGTGTAGCCTATTTCAGCAGGTCTTACCAGTAATACCCTTTTTGGCTGGGAAGTATCATTGCAATCATAGAACATGTCATATTTTACATATTTTATGCCTTGGGCTTTATAAACATTAAATAAGGCTATGATTCCTAGGCAATAATTCAAGTTATTTATCAGTTCTCTGGCAGACACCCAATGTTTCATGATTTGGTTCCCCCAATTAATCATTTTCCTTTTTTATTTTTATTCAAATTGTTCACAGCTGTGATCAAAACTTGGCATAGCCTCCTAATAAGGAGGGGCATAGACAAGCTATTATTGGGCAAATAATAGAAGCTGTCACACAACCTGTGTTTAGTTACAAAAAGTTTGCAAACTTTGAAAATTCTAGCTGTTGGGCTAGTGAAAGAGTCTCATTGGGAAAAGAACTCCATTATTTTCTATTTTTATAGCATTCTTGGCCCCAACTTATGGTGTTGGGAATCATACCACTTGGATGGTAAATGGTTTATAGAAGGTATACATATACTTCATGAATGACTCTTTGAGGGAAAACTCTACTTAGACAAACAGAAAAATCCTTATATATATAAGTAATGTACAAATTCATATATTAGGGCCTTTGAAACAATTTAATCTAATAAAAGAGAAACATGCAAATTGACCGTACCTCTGCTACACCCACAAACCATGCCCACAAGCCATGCCCACCAGCCAATCAAGATTGAATATGCAAATTAACCCAACTAAAATGGCAGCAACCATGGAGCTGGAATGAGCAGAAGGCTTGGGTTGCCCCTGGCAATGGAGGAAGCCAAGCTTCCTGCCCTCCCTGCTGGCCCTGAGCTCCACTCAAGGCTATAAAGTTTCAATTATAGAAGATAAATAAATCCCAGATACCAGCTTCCAGCCCACAGCCATGGCCAGCCTGAAAACAGCCATCAGCCCCTCACCCAGGCTGGCCAGGCACCCCAGCTGGGAACCCCATCCTGAAGGGGGTGTGGCCAGCCTGTAAATGCCCTTCAGCCCCTCACCCAGGCTGGCCAGGCAACCCAGCAGGAACCCCTACCCTGAAGGGGCTGTGGCCAGCCTGCAAACAGCCCTCAGCCCCTCACCTAGGATGGCCAAGAAGCCCAGCATGACCCCCATCCTGATCTGGAATACCCTTCAGGGCAAACCAGCCAACCCCCACCCGTGCATCAGGCCTCTATCCTATATAATAAAAGGGTAATATACAAATTGACCCTAACAGCAGAACAACTGGGAATGACTGGTCACTATGACACACACTGACCACCAGGAGGGAGATGCTCAATGCAGGAGATACCCCCTGGTGGTCAGTGTGCTCTAACAGGGGGAGCTCTGCTCAGCCACAAGCCAGGCTGATGGCTGCCAGCACAGCAGTGGTGGTGGGAGCCTCTCCTGCCTCCTCAGCAGCGCTAAGGATGTCCGACTGCAGCTTGGGCCTGCTCCCCACTGGCAAGTGGACATCCCCTGAGGGCTCCCGGGCTGCCAGAGAGATAATCTGACTGCCAGCTTAGGCCCAATTCCCCAGGGAGCAGGCCTAAGCCAGCAGATGGACATCCCCTGAGGGGTCCCAGACTGCCAGAGGACACAGGCCGGGCGGAGTGACCTCCCTGAGTGCACAGATTTTTGTGCACCAGGCCTCTAGTATAGATATACTTGTCTATCTTCTCTTTCCTTGTATTTTTACACTGATTAGAATTTCTAGTATGTTGTTAAATTGGAGAGGTGAGAGAGGACATCCTTGATTTGTTCCCAATTTTAGTGGAAGAGTATGTTCATCACCATTAAATATGATATTAACTGTAGGTATTTTGTAGTTGTTCTTTATTAAGTCCCCATACATTTTTATTATGCTGAATGTTTTATCATGAATGAGTATTGGGTATCAATCATGCTGCTGCCATCAAGCTATAGTAATTTAGTTGTCAAAACCTGAAAGTTTTACCCAACTGATGTGGCTCTGTGGTTGAGCTTCGGCCCATGAAACAGGAGGTCATGGTTTGTTTCTCAGTCTGGGTACATGCCCAGGTTGTAGTCTCAATCCCCAATTGGGGGTATGAAGGAGGCAGTCGATTGATGTTTCTCCCTCATGAATGTTTCCATCTCTATTTCTTCCCCTTCCTCTCTCTAGAGTCAATAACAATAAAAAAGACCTGAATGTATTATCTTGACTAAGCTAGAACAAGTGCATTTTCCACTACTGTACAGATGAGCATATACTTGGGAAAATGTGAATAATTTAGGCAACTCAGTAAGTATGTAAAATAATGAATATTAGATGTAGACAGAGACACATATCTGGGATTTATTTGATTCATCTACTTTTTAAAATATATCTTTATTATGGAAAATATTACATATGGCCCCCTTGACCCCTTTCTCCCTGTACCTCCCCCCCAGGCCTTCACCATATTATTGTCTGTGTCCATGGGATATATATATATATATATATATATATATATACACACACACACACACACACACACACACACACACACACACACACACATATAAATACTTTGGTTAATCTCTCCCCACCCATACCTTCCCTCTGAGATTCGTCAGTCTATTCATTCCATGTTTCTATGTCTCTGGATCTATTATGTTCATCAGTTTATTTTGTTCATTAGATTCCACATATGAGTGAGATCATGAGATACTTATCTTTCTCTGATTGGCTTATTTTACTTAGCATAATACTCTCCAGATCCCTCTATGCTTTCTCAAAGGGTAAGAGATCCTTTTTTCAATGCTGCATAGTATTCCATGTTATAAATGTACTGCAGCTTTTTTATCCACTCATCTACTGCTGAATGAGTTGCTTCCAGATCTTAGCTATTGTGGATAACACTGCTATTAACATAGGGGTGCATATATTCTTTCTGATTGATGTTTCAGGCTTCAAAGGATACATTCCTAGAAGTGGGATCACTGAGTCAAATGGCAGCTCCATTTTTAATTTTTGAGGAAACTCCACACTGCTTTCCATAATGGTACCAGTCTACATTCTCACCAATAGTGTGCTAGGATTCCTTTTTCTCTACTTCCTCACCAGCATTTATATGAGGTGGTGCCACATTGTTGTTTCATTTTGCATCTCTCTGATGATCAGTGACTTTGAACAGTTTTGAATATGTTTCTTGGCCATTCGTATGTCCTCTTTGGAGAAGAGTCTATTCAGGTCTTCTGTCCATTTTTTAATTGGGTTGTTTGTCTTCCTTTTGTTGAGTTAATGAGTACTTTATGTATTTTGCAAATTAACCTCTTATCAGATGTATCATTGGCAAAAATATTCTCCCAGGCAGTAGGCTTCCTGTTCATTTTGATGATGGTTTCTTTTGCTGTGCAGAAGCTTTTTATTTTGATGTAGTCCCATTTGTTTATTTTCTTCTTTGTTTTCCTTGCCTTAAGAGATGTATCCACAAACATATTGTTATGAAAGATGTCTGAGATTTTGCTGCCTATGGTTTCTCCTAGAATTTTTATGGTTTCATGACTTACATTTATTTTGTCCATTTTCAGTTTATTTTTGCGAATGGTGTAAGTTGATGGTCTAGTTTCATTTTTTGCATGTATCTGTCCAGTTTTCCCAATGCCATTTATTAAAGAGACTTTCTTTACTCCAGTGTATGTTCCTGCCACCTTTGTCAAATATTGAGCGTAATGACTTGCATCAATTTCTGGGTTCTCTGTTTTGTTTCATTGACCCATATACCTGTACTTGTGGCAGTACCAGGCATATATTACAGAAGCTTTTAATGTAAGTTGCTATCTGGCATTGTGATCCTCCAACTTTGTTCTTCTTTCCCAAGATTGCTATGGCTATTCAGGATCTTTTTTGGTTCCATATACATTTTTAGAGTATTTGTTCTAGATATGTGAAATATGCCATTAGTATTTTAATAGGGATTGCACTGAATCTAAAGATTGCTTTCAGTAATATGGAAATTTTAATTATGTTAATTCTACCAATCCTTAAACACAGTATATTCTTCCACTTGGTTTATATCTTCCTCTATCTCTTTTTTCAATGTCCTGTAGTTTTGAGTACAGAAGTTTTACTTCCTTGGATAAGTTTATCCCTAAGTATCTTAATTTTTTTGCAATGTAAATGGGATTGTTTTATGTGTTTTTTAAGTTTCCTTTTCTGAGAGATCATTATTGATGTATAAAAATGCCATTGATTTCTGGTTGTTAATTTTATATCCTGCTACATTGCTCAATTCATTTATTAAATCTAGTAGTTTTTTGTAGTCTTTAGGGTTTTCTGTGTACAATATCATGTCATCTGTGAAAAATGACAATCTTATGTCCTCCTTTCCAATTTGAATGTGTTTTATTTTTTTCTTCTTATCTGATTGCTGTGTTATCTTCCAGTACTATGTTGAATAAGAGTGGTGAAGGTGGATATCACTGTCTTGTTCTTATTCTTAAGGGAAATGGTTTTAGTTTTGGCCCATTGAGGTATGATGTTGGCTGTAGATTTGTCATATATGGCATTTATTATTTTGAGGTATGATCCCTCTATTCCCACTTTGCTGAGAGTTGTTATCAAAAGTTGGTGTTGGTGTCCATCTGTTGTGGCTCAGTGATTGAGCATTAATCTATGAACCAGGAGGTCATGGTTCAATTCCTGGTCAGAGCACATGAGCGGTTGCAGCTCAATCCCCAGTGTGGGGCATGCAGGAGGCAGCTGATCAATGATTCTCTCTCATCATTAATGTTTCTATCTCTCTCTCCCTCTCCCTTCCTCTCTGAAATCAATAAAAAATATATTTTTAAAAATTGGTGTTAGATTTTGTTGCATGCTTATTTTGCATCTATTGATATTATCATGTTGTTTTTGTCTTTCAGTTTTTTATGTGATGTATCACATCTACAGTGAAAACACTCAAAAACATTCAAACATATGGATATTATTAAATACAATGTTATTAAACAATGAATGTGTTGCCAAGAAATCAAGGAAGAAATCAAATGCTTACTGGAAACAAATGTAAATGAACACACAACCATCGAAAATCTCTGAACACAGCAAAAGTGGTCCTGAGAGGGAAGTTCATAGCACTACAGGCCTACCTCATAAAACAAGAAAAAATTTTTAATAAACTATCTAAACCTACAACTTAAGGAATTAGAAAGAAAACAACAAGAAAAGCCTGGAGTACGTAGAAGGAAGAAAATTATAAATATCAAAGTGGAAATAAATGACAGAGTATCTACAAAAATAATACAAAAGATCAATGAAACCAAGAACTGTTTCTTTGGAAAGATAAATAAGATTAATGAACCTTTGAACAAAGAGAGATGGTCCAAATAAATAAAATAAGAAATGAAAGAGGTGAAGTAACTTCTAGTACCACATAAATACAAAGGAGTATAAGAAAATACTATGAACAATTATATGTCAAGAAGCTGGAGATGGTGGATGAAATGGATACATTCCTAGAAAAATACAATCTCCCAAATCTGATTCAGGAAGAATCAGGAAACCTGAATAGGCCAATAACAATGGAAGAAACTGAAGTAGAAAACAAAAACAAAAACGAAACAAAAAAACCTCCAGTCAACAAAATTTCTGGCTTGGTCAGCTTCACAGGGGAGTTTACCAAACCTTCAAAGAAGAATTAACGCCTGTCCCTCCTCAAATGATCCCAAAAAAATCCAAGAGGAAGGAACACTTCCAAGCTCTTTTTATGAGGCTAGCATCACCCTAATTCCAAAACCAGGTGAAGACACTACAAAGAAAGAGGCCAATATCACTGATGAACATAGATGCTAAAATCCTCAACAGAATATTAGCAACTCAGATCCAGCATTATATTAAAAAGATTATACACCAGGACCAAGTGGAGTTTATTCCCAGGATACAAGGCTAGTACAATATTCATGATTCTTCTACTTCTGACTGTAGAACATGTGACAAAGACTGTTTACCTCTGTGAGCCTGTTCCTCATCTGTACAATGCCTATCACAATACCTTCCTCTCAGAGTTTTGTGAGGGTTAGAGAAATAATGTACCTAAAGCCCAGAGCTCACAGACTGGCACAAAGTGGCACTCAATATATGATAATTGTTACTGCTATTGGTCAAATATCTTTTAAAGAAATACTTTTCCTCAAAATATCCAGGTAAAGCAAAATTGGTTTTGTGAATTTAAATTCTGATAATGGCCACCGCCATGTTTTGCTTTACTTTCACTGCATAGAAACAGCTGTGATTACAAAATGTGGATATAAGCCTATAGTTGCAACCTCACTAAGCCACTCTGTATCAGAACAAGCAGTAGGTCTGGGAAGATGAAAGGAATTCCTGCTAGTATTTCCTGACCAAAGAAACCAGTTCTGCAGATATTTTCAAATTCATTTTGTCATCATGCTAGCCACAAGGGTAATGTGGATTATTTCACTGAAGGAAAATGGTGGGGGGTTGTCCTGCTGTGAGTAGTTATGTTCTTTAAACTTTATGAGAATATGTATAGTCATGAAGTTTAAATCTCCCTTGAGTCGTTTCTTTGTCTGCCTTGGCATCCTCCATGCTGGCATTTTCCAGCTGCATACTAATGAACTGAGCTATGAGGGAAGAAGCGTGCCCAGCAAAGGCACAGGGCTTGACTCCACAGCTAAGTGACAATAATGCCTGCATCGCTTACCTCTGGTTAATAAGCTCTACCCTCCTCGCATGACTGTCTTGACACCAAACATTTAGTCAAATCCTCTTTTTTATAAAGTGAAGATAAAGAGGTTTAATTACTCTTTTGCTGTATGAAAGCATATCAAATTGCTGTTCAAATATAAATGACACTGATAAAAGTTGTTTTTTTTTCAGGATTTTAATTTTCAAGTCTCTCCCAACATTGTGTATGTCCTAGAATGATACAGTTCTGATTCATTAATAGCTAGCTGTTTTACCTGGGGCATGCTCTGTTTTAAAAGAAAATAGCCTTGCAGGATAGCTCTGGGTTCTGCAAAACACAAGCTACAAGTTGATTGAGATCAAGGTCATCAACTTTATTTTACTTATTATTTCTCTTCAAATGCATTAATACTAAAAGAGCAAATATGGGATATTTTAAGATTATAAAACAAGTCTGTATTTTTCCCTTAATGCTAGGAAAGAACCAATAGCCAGTCTTTTCTCCCCCAAACCCAAGAACATAGTGCATTTTTGTCTAATCAGTTTTTATTGTGTCCCTCTGTATTAATTAGGTTCCATGGCCTTAAAGCAGAGAATCAAATTATCAGGAGTTCCCATTAATAAAGGTTGATATTAAAGAATGGATGACCATCAGCTTAAAGGTAAGCCATAGATATTTATAATTTATATATCATTTGTATCTGCTTTTCGTGAAAGCCCACTATTTTTATTCCTTCCAGCAATGGTGCTTTATTTTATGCTTTGTAAAACTATTTATAGGAATGATTTGTTTCATGGAGAAATACTTTAACTGCAAGACCACTGCTTTCCCTATACTTTCCACAATGTTTAATTGAAGAGTAATCTGGATTTTGATTAATAAACTAGAGGCCCATCTCACCCAGTCCTGATCGTTGTCCAGCCAGCCCTGATTAGGCCTATCGAGGCTGGCTGGTGTGTGGGGGTGGGAAGGGATCTTGGAAACTTGGCTAGCCACAGGGGATTGGCTGTGGGAGCGCACCTACCACCAGAGGGCAACTCCTCATTGAGTGTCTGCCCCCTAGTGGCCAGTGCACCTCATAGCTACTGGCCAGTTATCTAGCGGTCCAGTCACCCGGTTGTAACGGTTGCTTAGGCTTTTATATATATAGACTAGAGTCCTGGAGCACAAAAATTTGTGCACTTGGAAGGTCCCTCAGCCCAGCCTGTGCCCTCTCACAGTCTGGACCCCCTTGGAGGATGTCCACCTGCTGGCTTAGGCCAGCTTCCCAGGCGATCGAGCCTAAGCTGGCAGTTAGACATCCCTCTGGCAGCCTGGGAGCCCTCAGGGGATGTCCACTTGCCAGTAGGGAGCAGGCCTAAGCTGCAGTTGGACATCCTTAGTGCTGCTAAGGAGGCAGGAGAGGCTCCCATCACCACCACTGTACTGGCAGCCATCAACCTGGCTTATGGCTGAGCAGAGCTCCCCCTGTGGGAGTGCACTGACCACCAGGGGCAGCTCCTGCATTGAGTGTCTGCCCCCTGGTGGTCAGTGTGTGTCATAGTAACCAGTCATTCCTAGTGATTCTGCTGTGAGGGTCAATTTGCATATTACACTTTTATTATATAGGATAGAGGCCCAGTGCATGGGTGGGGGCCAGCTGGTTTGCCCTGATGGGTGTTCCAGATCAGGAAGAGGGTCCTGCTGGGGTTCCTGGACAGCCTGGATGAGGGGCTGAGGACTGTTTTAAGGCTGGCCACAGCCCCTTCAGTGTGGGGGTCCCTGCTTGGGTGCCTGACCATCCTGGGTGAGGGGCTGAGGGCTGTTTTCAGGATGGCCAAGCCCCCCAGCAGGGACCATTACTCCATGAGGGTGTGGCCATCCTGGGTAGGGGCTGATGACTGTTTTCAGGCTGGCCACGGCCCCCAGCCACCCAAGCACCCAGCGAGGCTGGCTGGAAGCAGCTATCTGAGGTTTATTTATCTTCTATAATTGAAACTTTGTTGCCTTGAGCGGAGGCCACAGCCTGCCTAGGCATGCAGCTTCCTCCATCGCCGGGGCAATGAAGCTTCCTGCTTGCCCCAGCTCCGTGGCTTCTATAATTGAAACTTTGCTGCCTTGAGCAGAAGCCACAGCCAGCCTAAGCAGGCAGCTTCCTCCATTGTTGGGACAGCTAAGCCTCCTATTTGCTCTAGCTCTGTGGCTGCCGGCCACCATATTGGTTGGGTTAATTTGCATATAATCACTCTGATTGGCTGGTGGGCATGGCTTGGGATGTAGCAGAGTGATACAATTAGCATATTATTCTTTTATTATATGAGATAGCTTAGATTAGATAGCTTAACATACTGCTGCTACTTTCAACTCTTCACATATATCTCTGAGTTTTATTTATTTTTACAAATCCATTTCATTCATTTTTCTCTAAGTTTAAATCCTTGAGGAGTACAACATTACACAGATTCTGTGTCCAATGGCCTATTCAGAAATAAGCATGAATCATGTCACTGTTTCCATGAGCATGGGCTACTTTTCCCCTGATGACTTTGGTTTTGTTCACTTTGCCACCAGAGTCACTGTGTTGTTCTTTGCTTTGTACACATGAGCACATCTCTTGCTTAGATAGAATTCAGTTTCATCTCAAGCATAAACACCTTTGATTTTAAGAACTGTGTGGTCCCTCTCATTCCAGAGGCCCCACTTCGATCCAGCAAAAATGGCCCTGTATTGTAGCGTTCCACACATATTTGTCCTTACAGATGTCCTCTTCCCAGAAGCCTCTACTGGCTCCAAGATGTCGGAAAGAGCTCTATCTGTGAGTTCTATATGTTTTAATTCTCTCTCTCACGCCCCTCCCTTCACAACACACACGTATGAATAAATGATTATTTTCTTACTAGTGTGGTGGAGATTGATTTTGCAGCTACAAGGTAACTTTGGAAAAGAATTTCACTAAAAAAAACATGCTTCAGATTCTAATTACACCTGTTTCCTGCTCCTAGATATGCTTTATTTTCTTCTAAACCCACAACATAGACATAAATCAGGTACAAAGTAAAACTACCTTTAGATTTTGAAACCTTTTTTGTGGTCTTGAATTTCATGCAATAATTGAAGTGTGGGTACATAATCACTGAACCATTTGAAAGGGTAAGTTTTACTCCTTCTTCTTGACAAACATGGGTAATACTTTACCAGGGCCAAAAAAATGCTAACAAAATTCAGTGGAGGATACATTAGCATAATGCATCTTTTAACAAGGGAATGAGTGAGGGCATACGTGACAATGCTAGCATGATGTTCTCTACCTCCTGTCAATTATCCTTGAGTCACCCTGCAGTTTAAGCTTTAGGTCAATAAAATGAATTTCAAAGCAGAAGCCTGCAGCATCATAGAGGAATTAACTCTGTGGGGTTGCTTCAAAAAAGCAATGAATTTTCCATTGCTTTTACCTCATGCAATAATTTTTCCTCCAGTTTTTGCTTTCTATCAGAAGGGTTTCTTATTCACACTTAATTCCATCTCTTGATAATTCCTTTCTCTAAACAATTCTCTCCTTTAGATATAACAAAAATGTAGACTTACATTTCAATTTTTAAAATAAAGGGTATATGTAACAAATCTCTATCAAATATTTGCAAATAATTGTTTTGGGTTGAACGTCACAATATTTTGTACATTTCTTTTTAGTTTCATATGCTGTGCAATATGCTGTCTTCTCACGTCAAAAGATATCTAATTTTGCACAGAAAGGAATCAAGGCTTAAACTGATTCTTCAGTAGTTGGGGATGATCTGAAATCATTCTAACCTCCTCCCCTTGCACATCTGTAAACGCCCATTTCAACAGTGAGAAACATCACTCCCACCATCCGCTACTGTTTACTTAATTGTTCAATTCCAATTTACATGCATAGTGGTATCAGAATTCTTAACCCATATCTTCATGAGGAAGAACTTTAGTTCAACTAGAGTTCAGTGAGTATGTACAGTTTCTTTGGGATTTTGAGTAATAAACTAGGAGGCCCATCTTGCCCAGTCCTGATTGTTGGCCAGCCAGCCCTGATCAGGTCGATTGCAGCTAACTGGGTGGCAGAAGAGATTGGCTGTGGGAGATTCTGCTCATTTTCAAAGTTCCTAGATCACCACCTTCTTCCTCCCCCTTCAGTGAAGTTGTTTCATGCATGTGTAACCCAGTTATTTTGTCATAATATGTATTCTATCCTGGGATTCCTTGACCTCCTAAATGATTTTCATTCTAATTTCATTCTGTGCTATAAATTTCCCTGAGTTTGATGGATTCATGTGTTACACAGCCACTATTATGATATGATACAGAACAGTTTCACCTCCCTGAAGAATTTCCTATGCTTCACATATTCAACCCTGGAAACCATTCTCTCTATAGTTTTCCCTTTTTAAAAAAGTCATATCATTGGGAATCATATGGGATTGCATTAATATTGACTCCTTTCAGGTACCAACATGCATTTAAGATTCATTTATGTTTTCTCATGGTTTGATAACCAAGGTTTGTTTATCCATTCACCTGTTGAACATCCTGATTATTTTTCAGTTATTTTTACAAGTATGAATAAAGCTGCTATAGATCTTCATATACCAATTTTTGTGTTAGATGTAAGTTTCTCAAATATAATTTGGTAAGTACCTAGGAGCACAACTGCTAGATCATATACGATTATGTTTAGCCTTGGTAGACTCTATCTTCAAAAGTGGCTATAACATTACTCAGCAATGATTGAGAGTTCTTGTTATTCCACATCCTCACCAGCTTTTGGTATTGTAGGTTTTTTGGATTCTAGCCTCCTCTTGTTCCAGATTTATTTAGCATATATCATTGTGTAAGTTTAAACTGTACAAGATGATAATTCAATTCATTTAATAGTGAAGTTACTACCACAATAAGCTTAGTTAATACATCCATTACATCACATAGTTACCATTTTGTTTTTATGGTGAGAACATTTAAGATCTGTTCTCTTAGTAATTTTCAAGTATATGCTATGGTGTTGTTAACTAATTTAACCATGCTGTACATTAGGTCCCCAAAACTTATTCATCTAGCCATTCCAATAGTTGTGTAGTGGTATCACATTTTTGCTTTAATTGTCAATTCCCTAATGACAAGTTATACAGAGCATCTTTTCATGTGCTTATTTACCAACTGTATATCTTCTTTGTTAAGATGTCTGTTCAGATCTTTAACTGAGCAGATTTTAGTTTTTATGAAGTCCAACTTATTAACTGTTATGTAGATTGTATTTTCAATGTTATATTTCAAACTTATCACCAAACCCAAGATCACCTAGATTTTCTTCTGAATTTCCTTCTAGATGTTTTATAGTTTTTTAAGCTATATAGTTTTATATGTTCATGTCTATAATCCACTATGTTTTAATTTTTGTGAAAAGTGTTATTTCTGTGGATATATTTATTATTATTATTTTGCATGTGGATGATCAATTATTCCAGCACCATTTGCTGAAAAGACTATCTTTTCTTCACAAATTGCCTTTAATCTTTTATGAAAGATCAGTTGACTATATTTTTGTGAATATATTTCTTGAGATCTATATTCTGTTCCATTGACCTATGAGTTTATTATTTTGCCAATACCATACTATCATGATTACTGTGACTTTATAGTAAGTCTTAAAATTGGGTCGTGTGAGTCCTCCAAGTCATTCTTGTTTTTCAGTATTGTATTATCTATTCTCAGTCTTTTTGCCTATCTATATAAATTTTGGAATCATTTTGTCAATATCTACAAAATAGCTTTTGGGTATTTTGATTGGGATTGTATTAAATCTATAGGTCAATTTGAAAAGAATTGACATCTTAGCTTCTAGATCTATCATTTGGATTTTGTCATTAATTTTAGTCTTCTTACTTAAAATATTCCTCCTGCTCCATTTTCTCTTTGTTCTCCTTTTGGTAGTCCAATTACATATACAATACAGTAAGTCTTCATTTAACTTTGTCAGAAGTTTCTTAGAAATTGTGACTTTAACTGAAGAGGACATATAAGGAAACCAGTTTGATCACAGGGTAATTAATATATTTGAAAGAGTAATATGCAAATTGACCCTCACTCTGTTATACCACAGGCGACACCCACCAACCAATCAGGATCAAATATGCAAATTAACTCAACTAAGATGGTGGCAGCCACAGAGTTGGAGTTGCCCCGGGGAATGGAGGAAGCCAGGGCTCTGCAGGCCCTGAACTCTACTCAAGGCTACAAAGTTTCAATTATAGAAGATAAACAAACCCTAGATAGCTGCTGGGTTGGGACCTTGGGTTGCCAGGGGCAACCCAGGCTTCGAGCAGGGAACCAAGGCAACAAAGTTTCAATTATAGAAGATAAACAAACCCTAGATACCTGCTTCCAGCCAGGCACCCCAGTGGGGACTTGAACCCTGAAGGGGCTGTGGGCATCCTAAAAACGGCCCTCAGCCATCATCCAGGCTGGCCACACCCCATGGAGTGAGGGTCCCCACTGGGGGCTTGGCAAGCCTGAAAACAGCCATCAGCCCCTCACCTAGGCTGGCCAGGCATACCAGCAGGTGGACATCCCCCGAGGGGTCCCAGACTGCAAGAGGTCACACGCCTGGCTGAGCGCCCCCTCCCCCCCGAGTGCACAAATTTTTGTGCACCGGGCCTCTAGTTAATATAAAAATGAGTTAAGTTCTTACAGGATATTTTTGGCCACAAAAACATCACCAAACTTCTAAATGAAGAAACATAACCAAAACAATTCTAATATTAAACATTAAAACCAATGTGAACTATACATACATTTAAGAAAGATTAACAAAAACAAGTAAAATATTATACAACCTACTTATTCCAGTTCAGGATGGGGGTTGCCTGTAGCCTATCACAACAGCTCAGAGCACAAAGCAGGAACCAAGTCTGGATATAATACAATACCATTCAATCACAGGACACACACACACACACACACACACACACAGACACACACACATCATCGCTCACTCATACTGGGACAATTAAGACACCCCAAGTAGCCTAACATGCATAGTATTGTGATGTAACTGGAAACCAGAGTACCCAAAGAATATTCACACGGATATGGAGAGAACATGCAAACTACACAAAGTGGCCCCAACTCAGAATCAAATTTTTTCCTCATTAATATTATACCAAAATGATTTTGAATGGAATGATATTTTTCAAGGATCTGCTATGTATTACACATGTTGAAATTGTCCCACTATTCTTGAGTATTCTGTTATACTTTTTCATTCTTCATTTTCTCTTTGCATTTCTATCAGAAAAGTTTCTCTTGAAATTTCTATCTTTAAGATCACTGATTCTCTACTCAGCCCTATCAAGATGGTTTTTTGTTTTGTTTTGTTTTATATTTTATTGATTTTTTACAGAGAGGAAGGGAGAGGGATAGAGAGTTAGAAACATCAATGAGAGAGAAACATCAATCAGCTGCCTCCTGCACACTCCCCACTGGGGATGTGCTCGCAACCAAGGTATATGCCCTTGACTGGAATCGAACCTGGGTCCCTTCGGTCTGCAGGCTGACACTCCATCCACTGAGCCAAAAAGGTTACGGCTCAAGATGTTCTTTACTTCCTTACATTGCTGTTTTAAATTTCTACTACTGTCTTTTCATTTTTTAACATAGGTTCTATTTCTCTGCTTATATTATCCATGTTACTGCATGTTTTCTAGTATTTTCATTAGAATCCTTAACATATTAATCATAACTATTTTATTTTATTTTTAATCATAATTATTTTAAATTCCATCTGGTAATTCCAACATCTATGTCTGATATGAGTGTGATTCTAAAAAATGTGTCTTCATAAAAATTATTTTTTGCCTTTAGCATGCCCTTTAATTTTTTGTTGAAAGCTAGACATGATTTTTCAGATAATAAAAACTGAGGAAAATAAAGCTTTATTGTGATGTTTTGTGTTACTCTGGTTAGGAGTTGGGCTGTGTTTATTATTTGCTGCGGCTAAGGGGCCTATAGGATTCTAATTCCTCTTGTGTCCCTGTCTTTGATCTCCTGTAGACTTTGGGCTTCTCTAAGTTCTCCTCAGGAAGAGAGTCTATGTCTTACAGTTTATCCAGCTTAATTCACTGTTATACTGCATTCCTATTTGGTGTGGTGACAAGTGATAGAGGACAGGAAGCATGCTATTTACCTTATGATTAAATTAATCTTCTATTGGACTTGTGTCCTTCCAAAGTGTTCCTTCACTTTCCCTCCTTGAGTGAGACAAGAAAGCTAGTGGTAGCTGGAATAAAAGAATGCCCTCCCCCATGTGGGACAAGGCCCTTGTTACAGAGAACACTCTGGGCATAATTCATAATGATTGCTCTTCTCCACCCTCTGCCAGAGCCTCAAGGGCATCTTTCTCAACATTTCAAACTGGTGTTGTTTCTGGAGGTAAATTCCATGGAAGTGTGTGTGGGGGTAAGGGGGGTCCCTAAGATCTGAGAATGTTTTACTCTCATGCTAGTTCATAATTAGACTCCAGCAATTAGTGAAGACCGCCATTTTAAGTGTACCAGAAGGCTCTAGTCGCTTCTTATCCACGTAAGCAAATCTTGGCTATGATTCTCTGCATTCACCTGGGATGGCAGGTTGCCTGTAACCTTAGTTCTCTGATAAACCCTTGAAAAGTTGTTGACTTTCAGGTTTTTTAGCTTAACAACAGGAATTGTAAGAACAGTTGTGATACCTTCTAAGATCTTTACTTTGGTGCTGCAATTGGGATTCCTTGCAAAGTTTTTCTGTAAAGACCTATATGGTAAATATTTCCAGCTTTCCCTGCCATGTGGGCTCTGTTGCAACTAATCAACTCTGTTGTTATAGTGTCAAAGCAGACAATACATAAATGAATGAGTTTAGTGGTATTAGTGATGTTTCAATAAAACTTTATAGACAAAAAAACAAGGAATTTTCTGGATTTTGCCTGTAGGGTAAAGTTTGCTGACCCCAGATTTGAAGTATAAATGGATAATCCTGAAAGCCAAATATTGGTTGACAGTCTAATTTATTGAATGGATCAATAAACAAATGAATATGTCTGCATGTTAAAATGTTTTCAACAGATTTGATGATGCCACGAATATCTTTCTTTATTAAAACTATCAGTTAGGAAAATTTTAATAACCTATACATTTCTGCTATTACAACCTTAATTATAAAAATTACCAAAGTTCAAGTGAAAGGAGGTAAAGTTACTTAGCTTTTTTCTTGAAATTATTTTATTCTTTACTTTGCCAAATATTTAAATCTAAAAAATACAAGGAAAACAGTGAACTACTTCCACTTAATTATAATTCAAAATGACAATTTTCCATTGCCTGCAATAAGAAATGTAATAAAACCTTAGGCACCTAGGATTCAAGTAACTGTATCCCTCAAGAAATTAGCATCTTTAAATATTAAGGGGCCTTCACAGAGTTAAAGAGTTAAGCTTCACAGGATAAGATAGAAAAACAGCACTATCTAACCACATGAATTTAAACTATTTGAAGAGGAAGAGTTATGGGGGTGAAAAGCATAAATTTTAGTGGACCAAAGAAATATAAGAGGTTTAAAGAATGGTATAACCAATTTAGGATTTTTGTTACCTACGTTAAAACTATCTAATGCCTATAGCAAAAATCCATTATTTTGGGGAAATCGCCCGTAGAATAAACTTCTAGAAACCCATAAGATGAAGATACTTAACTGTGCAATATATAAAACATTATTCTCATACATTTTTCTTTCTGAATCTACCAATTTCCTCTCAAATTGCAAATTAAGAAAAGACAGAACTCCAAGTTAACAGAATGTAACTAAAATATTTTATGTATGTGAATTTTCTCTCTGCCAACTTCTCCGACCTGGATTCCAGTTTGATTTCTTGTTCTCTGGCACATACGAGCTAATCTGTCTTTGCTGAAATTGCCTAAATCCACTCTTACTTATTCATTACCTCAACAATTAGTTCAAGTTGCTAACATATATAAAGGCAGATGACAGTGTAATTCAGCAAATAAGTATCTGCTGTTTCATTGAAGCTGGTGGTTCACTTCAATGGCAGTTCTCACTTTTTATCCAAGTTAGTGTAAAAGAGATGGATATAGGATGGAAGCTACTGAGTTACAGAATTCGACTTCTAGGAAACCCAATTTAAATATTTTGGCCAAGATCAATGAATTACCATTTAAATTTAAAAATCTTCAGTCTTATACATTCTTATTAAGAATAATCTTTATTTAGCCTGGCCAGGCATGGCTCAGTGGCTGATCTTCGACCTGTGAACCAGGAGGTTATGGTTAGATTCCCAGTTACATTCCCACTGAGGGCACATGCCTGGGTTGTGGGCTCTATCCCCAGTAGGGGGCATGCAGCAGGCAGCCTATCAATGATTCTCACTTATCATTCATGATTCATGTTTCTCTCTCTCTCTCTCTCTCTCTTTCTCTCTCTCTCTTTCTCTCTCCATTCATCTCATCTCTGAAATCAATAAAACTATATTTTTTAAAAAGAATAATCTTTATTTAAATTATCTTTTTATTATTAATGTGAATGGGTTGTACTTTTCTGTTACATGTTGTAATTGTTTATTTCTGGTATATAGTGAGGCTCACAATATTTACTCAAAACTAACTTATCAACAGTAAACTTTTATGGTAATTATTTTTTATTTCCTCAATAAACAATCCTTACTGGTATTACTAGAACATGGAATATATGCAGGAAGTGAAAAGAGATGAAGTTGAAAAGGATGTTGGGTCTATAACCATCATGTTTCGATATGTGTCTCCATCCCACAGGCCACAGTGGACTGAACCATCTAATATAATAAAATAGTAATATGCAAATTGACCATCATCCGAGACACCTAAGCCATGCCCACCAGCAAAGCCATGCCCACCAGCCAATCAGAGTAGCTATAGGCAAATTAACCGAGACAAGATGGTGGCCAATAGCCATGGAGCTAGAGCAAACAGGAGGCTTCCGTTGCACCAGCGATGGAGGAAACTTCCTGCCTAGGCTGGCTGTGGCCTCTGCTCAAGGCAACAAAGTTTCAATTATAGAAGATAAATAAACCCCAGAAACCTGATTCCAGTCAGCCTCGCTGGGATGTTGGGTCAATGGGAGCTGTGGCCAACCTGCAAATAGCCATCAGCCCCTTACCCAGGTTGCCCAGGCACCCCATGGGGGGAACACCCACCTTGAAGAGACTGTGCCAGCCTGCAAACAGCCATCAGCCCCTCACCCAGACTGGCCAGGCACCCCAGGGGAGGGTCACTCACCTTGAAGGGGCTGTGGCCAGCCTGCAAACAGCCATCAGCCCCTCACCCATGCTGGCCAGGCACCCCAGTGGGAACCCCACCATGATCTGGGACACCCTTCAGGGCAAACCAGCCAGCCCCCACCCATTCACCAGACCTCTATCCTATATAATCCTACATAATAAAAGGGTAATATGCAAATTGACCCTAACAGCAGAACCACTGGAAATGAATGGTCACTATGACACACACTCACCACCAGGGGGCAGACCCTCAATGCAGGAGCTTCCCCTGGTGGTCAGGGCACTCCCACAAGGGGAGCTCTGCTCAGCCACAAGCCAGAAAGCTGCCAGTACAGTGGTGGTTGTGGGAGCCTCTCCTGCCTCCTCAGCAGCGCTAAGGATGTCCCACTGCAGCATAGACCTGCTTCCTGCTGACATGTGGACATCCCCTGAGGGCTCCCAGGCTGCCGGAGGGATGTCCGACTGCCATCTTAGGCCCGATTGCCCTGGGAGCAGGCCTAAGCCAGAAGGTGGACATCCCTCAAGGGTTCCCAGACTGTGAGAGGGCACAGGCCGGGCAGAGGGACCCCCCCCACAACCAAGTGCACAAATTGTCGTGCACCGGGCCTCTAGTGTGTACATATTTGACATAGGCTGAGTCAGGCACTCTCTTTCCTTGGAAGTTAGAATAGGAACTGAAAAATAAGCCAAAACATTCTGTGCAAGTACATATGACCATAATATGTAAGGGGAAAAGTTTGGTGGCAGTCATATAAAAAGAATACTGTGCATAGTAGAAGATTTTGAAGAAAGGAAAAGTAGAGAATCCTGGATACTTTCCAGTTCTTCCCTAAGCTGATTGCATTCCTGCCCTTAAGTTTCACCAGGCACCTGTCTATCCTTATAACACATTCCTCTCATTTGCTAAAGCTAGGTTGATTTGCTTTCTGTTACTTGTGATCAATTAACTTAAGAGAATATGTATTACCATTTTCAGAACAGCTTTTCCAAATTCCACTATAATTATTTATCTCCCTGTAGAAAGTAAATGGCTACAACTTATTTTTTTCCACATCCTCAGCACTGAGTCAGTACTCAATAAATATCTACAAAGTGATGAAAGAGAAAAGCTTGTCTGGGTGGGAGACACAGCATGAAATGTTTCTTCATGAACTATTGTTTTTTTAAACCCTTAGAAGAGCTTTTCATAAATTGCATTCACTGGCTACCCACTGACTCAAGATGGGAATAAGTGTTCAGTGCAAAATGGTTCCACAGTAGTTATCTATTGAAAATACTGTGTTACACAGAGTTAGCAATTTTTTATAGTACTCATTCTGAGAGCCTTTAAAATGATATAGATATACTTCAAGTCTTCAAGAAGGTGATAAAACATTCAGGGTATCCCATACTCTTTGACAATGGGATCCTTTTACCACAAAAAAAAAAAATCACAGAACTCAGCAAAACAAAACAAAAACCCTGCTTTTAAAACAACAAATGACTAGAAAAGACATTTCTTTAAAGAAGATATACAAAGGCCAACAAGCAGATGAAAAGATGCTCAACATTACTGATCTTTAGGGAAATGTAAATCAGAACCACAGTGTGATACCACTTCATCCCATTAGGATGGTTACTATCAAAAAACAAGCAAACAACCAAACCAGTAAATAGAAATATTGATGAAGATATAGAGGAATTTGAACCCTTGGGCATTGTTGGTAGGAATGTAAAATGGTACAACCACTAGAGAAAGCAGTATTATAGTTTCTGAAAAAACGAAAAATAAAATTATACCATATGACCCAGAAGTTCCACTTTTGAATATATACCAAAATATTTGAAATCGAGTCTCAAAGAAATATTTGTAAACCCTTGTTCATTGTAGCATTATTCACAATAGCCAAAAGGTGGAAGAAATCCAACTGATTATCTGCAGATGAATGGATACACAAAATGTGGTATCAACATACAATGGATTATTGTTCAGCCTTAAAAAGGAAGGAATTTCAGACATGTTGCAAGGAATGCACTTTGAAGACATTATGTTAAGTGAAATAATTCAGTCACAAAAAATATTGTATGATTAAAATTATACGAGCTATATAGAGTAATTAGATCATAAACACAAAAAAATAGGTTGGTGATCATCAGGAGGTTGTGAGGAGAGAGGTGTGAGGAGTTTTTTTAATGGGTATAGAGTTTCAGTTTGGAAAATGAAGAGTTTTGGAGATTGGCTGCACAACAGTGTAGATTTACTTAACACTCTTGACCTATACACTTAAACATGTTTAAGATAGTACATTTTATGTTATGTGTATTTTACCACGATTAATTTTTTTTTAAAAAATTCACAAAACAGTATCCTCAGAAAATACTATTTTTAGAAATAATGCCAAGACAATTTCATGGTGTATTGTTCCCCAAAGGACATGCATTGAAACAAAGCCATTCTTACATGAAGAAATGGTAATGGTTAACTTAGCTTCTCTGTGAAATGCCCAGCATAGTAAGTTTAAGATAGTCAGTGTAATGAATATAAATAAGCCCCCACTTGTGTCCTCTTGAGAGTAGGTGAAAATCGCATAGTTACATTTTCTCTCCCGATGGATGACTTTTAACATTTTATTATTATGGTGGCCTCTCCTTTCCATCTATAAACATATGGTGTCAGGGAATGATGACATGGACAGAAGTTTCAGGGCTGATAAATAGCAACCATCTCCCTCTACCTCTTTCTCTATTTTAATAGGCACAACACAACCTCAAGGAGGCCTCTAAGGTCAAGTGTAGACTTCTAAGGATCTAGCAAGAGTGAATATGGTGGTAGGTTCCAAGTTTTGGGGGAATTTATCCAATATGAACAAAATCCTCCGGATCTCCAATGCTTCTCTTTTACTGATCATCACATATTCTGAGAAACAATAAAACAATTTGTTATAATCCCACTGCTGCCATTTGCAAGGTTCCATTTTATCATATAATCTCTCAGTAGCTGTTGTCCTCTCTGAAACCTGGGGCCAGTACCAGAACAACATTCTTGCAGCCACCCTGAAGAGTAATGAATAGAAATGAGTTATAAATATAAGATGATGTATAAATCTTTTAGCACCAAAGACTTGGGATGTTTTAAGTACACAAAGGACAGACTAATAAGACTATCAATCCTATCTCCAATGTATAAACATTTAGAAAGTGAGATACCATTTACCTCTGACCCTTAGAGTTCCATCAACAAAGAGAAATGTGCCCTTTTGCCTTTCTAAGGCAAACAGTAAATTTTCCTGGGAATGTTAAGGCCATGTGAGGTGGGGTTACAATTTATCTGCAATGTAACTGGACTCATTATGGAAAGTTTTCTTTTTTTCCCTTTTTTCATTTGAAATTTTTGCAGTGGCATTGGTTAATAAAATTGCATATGTATCAGATGTACAATCTGCAATACATACAATGTCAAGTCTCCTTCCATCACCATTTATCACCCCTTTACACTCTTATACCTCCCCCCACCACTGTTTTCCTCTGGTTATCTGTTTGTTCTTCGTAACCTCCCTCCCTTCTTACAGCTGTCAGTCTGTTCTCTGTATCTATGAGTCTATTTTCATTTTGTTCATTAGACTCCACATGTAAGTAAAAGCATATGGTATTTATCTTTCTCTGACTTATTTCACTTAGCATAATCCTCTTCAGGTCCATCTATTCTGTCACAAAGGGTACGAGATCCTTCCTTCTTAGGGCTGAGTAATAATAAGCCATTGTATAAATGTACTATCGCTGTTTAGTCCACTCACCTACTGATGGACACTTGGGTTGCTTCCATAACTTGGAGAGCATACAGTTTTTCAAATTAATGTTTCATGTTTCTTTGGATAAATTCCCAGAAGTGGAATTACTGGGTCATAAGGCAGTTCCATTTTTAATTTTTGTGGTAATTCCATACTGCTTTCCACAGTGTCTGTACCATTTTATATTCCCACCAATAGTGCACGAAGGTTCCCTTTTCTCTACAACCTAGCCAACACTTGTTTTTTGATTAATTGATGATAGCCTTTCTGATAGGTATAAGGTAATATCTCATTCCAGCTTTAATTTGCATCTCTGATGATTGGTGATGTTGAACCTCTTTTCATAAGTCTATTGGCCATTTGTCTGTCCTCTTTGGAGAAGTGTCTATTCACACTTTGTCCATTTTTTAATTGGATTGTTTGTTTTTTGGTGTTGAGTTGTATACATTTTTATAAATTTTGAATATTGACCTCCTTATCAGATGTATCATCGATGAATATGTTTTCAGTGGGTTGTCTTTTCATTTTATTGATGGTTTCCTTTGTTGTGCAAAAACTTTTTGGTTTAATGTAGTCCAATTTGTCTATTTTTTATTTTGTTTCCTTTGCCTGAGGAGATATATCTATGGTCATACCACCCTGAACACACCCTATCTTATATGGACAGTTTTCTTTCTTTCTCTGACTTTCTTTCTTTCTTTCTTTCTTTCTTTCTTTCTTTCTTTCTTTCTTTCTTTCTTTCTTTCTTCCTTACCCAATGATATTTTTTTGATTTTTTTTTATTGCTTAAAGTATTACAACAAATGATAGATAGATCTCCATTTTTTCCCCTTGCCCTTCCCCCCATCCTAACCCCCAGTTTCTTGTGTCCATTGATTATGCTCATATGCATGCATGCAAGTCTCTCAGTTGATCTCTTAATTCCCCCCCAACCATCCCCAGCCCAACGATATTTTTTTCATTGATTTTTAGAGAGAGTGGAAGGGTAGAGGAGAGATACAAGATAGAAACATCAATGTGAGAGAGAGAGACATCAATTGGTTGTCTGCTGCACGTGCCCCAACTGGGGCTGGGGATAGAGCCTGCAATGGAGGTAGTGCATGCCCTTGACCAGAAATTGAACCCTCAACCCTTTAGTCCGAGGGCTGACACTCTATCTCTGAGGCAAATCAGCCAGGGCTGGACAATTTTCTTATTTCAGAGAGTATTAAGTTGTACAGAGATGCTGCTCTGCTAACATTTGGCTACATTGAAGGCATCAGACTGAGTGAATATTAATGATGACATTTTTTCCATACTATATAGCTAACATATGAAAGCAAAACAATGCAAGTTAAAGGAATCAAGGCTGACAGTTTTCAAATCTCAATAAAGTTCTATTTTCAACTGTGTTGAGTTTTAATATTGAATAACTTGATCTTTATTAAGAGCTTGATAGTTAAAATTATATTTCTCTGGGTTTCTGAAAATATGATAAAAGTTGACTAGTAGTTTCTTTGTTGATGAAGTAGTGAACAACTCTCAATTGTGCCCAATTCTATTATGGAACCTTTCCAACACACTCTGTAGTCTTACACCCACCAAAATTTTACTCATAAGTAAAAAAAAAAATCTATTTAAAGAGGCAAGTGTGTTTTTATGCAACTAATTTAAGGGCCTTTGCATAGAACCTTCTGACATAGAGTTAATACAAAGTGAAACCATTTAATTAGTAATCCTGATGCCAAAATACCTTTCTAGTCTATTAGAAGAAATATGTGTTGGCCCAATCAGCTGAATCATTACCATGTTGATGCAGCACACTGGTAATTTGTCTTCAATGTCTAGCGCTCTAATTTTTGAGGAAATAAGGGGAAGGAGATGCATATACCTGCAGGCCTAGTCCCTATAGCAAAGTTTCTGGTATCCCACTCCAAATACATCTTCTTCTAAACCTCCCATTCATATGCTGGTCTGGAAATCACACAGAAAATGCTTCAACCATTGAGGGAAATGGGATAGCAATAGAAACATTTTCCTCTTCATTTCCTTTATGAGCCTGAGAGACAATGTTTAGGTATAAAAGAAATAAAGTAGACGAGCCTCCTCTTTTTTCCTGTAAATCAGAATTGAGCTACCAAAACTCTTCCCAGAGGAAAATATTCCTCATTTCCAGTTTCCTTTCTCTTGCACTTTCTCAGAGCCTCTCTGTTCCTCCTCACAAGCTTATTCACCTGGAGAAAGGTGCAAAAGTACATAATATAGACAGAACATTGGCTGTAATTGAGGACAGGAGCTCAAAGAAGCCATCAGTTTATAGACAAGCAAAGTTATTCTCATTTACCAAGTGACTTCTCCAAGCCCTTCTCAGTTAAACCAAGTCTATGTATGCATGTACTCAGAAGCAGGCTCAAATAAAACCACCACCACCACCACGACAGCAACAACAACAAAAAACAAGAACATGTGAAATCTTGTTTCCCCACCAGAAAGACAGCTTTGTTGAGCATTATCAAAGGCCATTTTGGATTAAATTTATCTCACAATTTTTCTCTATTTCAGCGTCACAACCCAGATAAATGAAGCCTACCTAATCCCTAATATATCATCAGTGAGTTAACTTCTTCCAAAATGGAAAGTCTTCTCATTATCATTTCAAACCAGAGAGCCTATGAAAACACTAGGTATAGCCCTAACTGGTTTTGCTCAGTGGGTAGAGCGTCGGCCTGCGGACTGAGAGGTCCCAGGATCGGTTCCAGTCAGGGGCATGTACCTTGGTTGCAGGTACATCCCCAGTGGGGGCTGTGCAGGAGGCAGCTGATTGATATCTCATCAATGTTTCTAACTCTCTATCCCTCTCCCTTCTTCTCTGTAAAAAATCAATAAAATGTATTTAAAAACACACACACACACATAAAAAAAACACCACTAGGTACATTGCCCTAGCTGGATTGGCTCAGTGGGTAGAGCATTGACCTGTGGACTGAAGGGTCCCCAGTTTGATTGCAGTCAAGGGCACATACCTAGGTTGCAAGCTTGATCCCTGGCTCTGGTTGGGGAGCATGCAGGAGGCAACCAATTAATGTGTCTATCTCACACTGATGTTTCTCTCTCTTTATCTCTTCCTCTCCCTTCCACTCTCTCTAAAAAAAATCAATAGAAAAATATCCTTGGGTGAGGTTTAACACCCCCCAAAAAATAAAAACAAAACAAAACAACAAAGTACAGGCTCTGGCTGGGCAGGTCAGTGAGTTAGAGTGTGGTCCAGATATGCCAAGGTTGCAGGTTTGATCTTTAGTCTAGGCACATACAAGAAGCAACCAATTAATGCATAAATAAGTGGTAGAACAATAAACTGATCGATCTCTCTCTCTCTCTCCCCCCTCACTCTCAAATAAATAGATAAACATTTTTGAAAAACCCACAAAACACTAGGTACTTACCTATAGACTTATAGAGGTGCATTAGATTAGGAAATAATAGCAGGTAAACTCTGACCTCTAGATCTGAATATAATTGTTTCAATGACCACTATAAAAATATTTTCAATCACTTAGTGAGAAGAAACTCTCCACTTCTATTTGGGAATCATTAATGTAAAGAGTTGTTCTCTCTCTCTCTCTCTCTCTCTCTCTCTCTCTCTCTCTCTCTCTCTTCTCTACTGGAAAGGGGCAATAGAAACACTTAGGCACACACATTCAGAAGAAGCCTTACTTTTGAAACCATACTATTGTATGTTGTAAAGACTTTTCTGGATAGTCTTGAAGACATTTTTTAAAGGCAAAAGTCAACTTCAAAACCCATTTTCCAGGTTATAAAGCATGAATCCCTTCCCTTCTGACCTGATTGATACTTTGGAGGTCCAGCAACAGCAAGAAGCTTATCATATTTCATTTAATACAGACTGACCCTATAATTACAGCTTTAAAGTATTTTCTAGGCTTCAAACACTTGTCCAGAAAAGAGCAGCTTGAGGCATAATAAAGTATCCTTCAAAGAAAAAACGTTCACCTTCTGAAATTCAAGCTTTTGTGACTTCTCACAGGAATCTGGCTGTTTCTCACATTTGTGGTCATGGCAAAATCAGTGGCAACAATGTAAACTTTATTATTAAATGACCTGGGTATACAGATGGTTCTCTCTTGTTTCAAAGAGGGAAGAATTCCAGGACCACAAGCACTCCCAAGTGAAGAGCTGTGCTTGACACACTTATCATAGGACTTGGATCATGTTTAGGGGCATGGATGCCAGGAGTATTGTTCTCTTTTTAATTTCATTGTGCTTTTAAAGCCATTTTTCTTTCCATTGGCCCCTTTAGTGCCTTTGAAAAGATCCACTTTTCTGTCTCATCCTAGAGGACAGAGAACAGTGTGTGCTCTGAGATGAACAGAAGAGTCTCCTTGCTCTGGTAAGAGATGGCTCTCTAAATGCCTTATATGTTCAGTCTTCAATGAATTCTACCCACACGGAACCCCCATTAGTAATGACAAATACCACTGCAGTCTTTGGATATTGCCTGAGTGCTTACTTCTGGTGACAGCCAAGGAGCTACTTTTTAGACTCAGGAACTATAAAAACATGTTGGAGAAGAAATGTTTGACTCTCTACCTTCTCTTCCTTTTGGCCACTGATGAGGGCCATAGTAATTGTTAAGAAAGCTGAAATATGGGGACAAGCTACACAAAACTGGAGCTTCCCCTTAATCTGACTCCAGACATCCTATTATGTAGAGTTCATTGAAACTATTACTTATAAATTACGGCAGATCCCCACCACTAACACAGCCAGGACCACTCAGCCAACTGCCAGCATCTGCCTTTTTTTGCCCTTGAGCTTCTCTAGCCTTAAACTCCTCTACTCCCCCATACAAACACAGAACAAGAAAGGCTAATAAATAAATGCCTCCCTTCAAGAGTAGCCTTTGTCCCTCAGGTGAGATAACTCTGAGGTATTGAGTTACTCTCCCCTCCACCCAGTGTGATTAAGCTAGCTACCCACACTAGAAATAACACAACTTTATTGTCAGGATTCAATTCTTTGTTTCATTTTCCCACTCCTCTACTGTGTTTCTGAAGATCACATACTAAATAAACTACTTGCACTTGAATCTGTGTCAGCTTCTGAGACACAGTTTTGGGATATGGACTCTAAATGAAGAAGAAAAGCTGCCATGTTAGATGAGGTCCATGTATGTGCAACACATCCTCTCCCATATACCACGGCAGTGGATGTTAGCCTTTTGTGTCAGCTTTACCTTCATGATTAAATTTTACTTGCTTTTATTTGGACATAAATGGTAAGGCTTTCTCCTGCCTCATACCCCCAAACCTGCTTCATCCCTTCCTGTTCCATGTTGAGAGGTCATCCAATGACCAACCCTACTCCACCCATAGATTTAGTTTCACTTGACTTCTGAGTCCACATAAAGACCTTCACACACACACACACACACACACACACACACACACACACACACAAGTTCTTAACATTTTTATGATATTTTTATCTTTTTGCAGCCTGTGGACACATCTCAGAAAGTGTTTTTTATTTTTTTAACTTTATTTTTATTCTTGACACTATTACAGATCCCCAAACCACCCCCCCCCTTTTGCCCACCTCCCTCCATCCAACTCCCCACCCTGCCTTCCCTCTGGCCATCATCACACTGTTGTCTGTGTTTATACATAAATGTTCAGAAAGTTCTTTAAATTCACAAAATATATAGGATTATTGTGATAACATGGATGGATCTTGAGAATATCACACTAAACGAAATAAGTGAGATGGGAAAAAATAAGAACCATATGCTTTCACTCACATGTGGCAAAGCAACAAATGAATAAACCAACAAATAAAAACACATAGACATGGACAATAGTATGGTGGTCACCAGAGGGAAAGGGGGTGAAGTAAGGTAGAAGAGGGTAAAAGGAGCCCAATATCTGGTGATGGAATGAGACTAGACTTTGGGTAGACTTTTGGGTGCAGAATACAGATGATGTATTATAGAAATGTATACCTGAAACCTATGTAAATTTATTAACCAATGTCACCCCAATAAATGTAACATAATTTTAAAACATAAAAATATATAGGATTACAAAGGAAGGGTTATAGTGATTGGCAACCTGGACTCCAGATAAGAATATATTCTTAAACACATACATATAAGCTCAAGGAACTTTGGCCTTTATTATTTGCCTTCATCTTCCCCATAAGGCAGTGGGACTAATAATTAAATTATGATTTCACACATTTTATGACTTCCTAGACTTTTCATATTCTCCAGTAACGTGATCAGAGTAAATATTTTATGCCCAGAAGTCCTGCTTATTTGTGTGTCTCCTGATTTAATGTCTCAGCTCTGCTTTTATCCCCTTTTTTGACACTCATATTAGTGCACCCTCTATGGATTGCTCTGTTACCTGGCTAACTTTCTGCCCTATATATGATATTCTTTCTTGCCTTATATCCCTGCTTGGTTTTTGTGACCTCAAATCTTTCAATATCCCCTCCATTATACCTCCTCAGTATACCTCTAGCTCACTGTATAAGGCCCTCTTTGTATGAACAGAGATACCACTTATGATATCTGTAATTTTCTTTAAAATACTTCAACATAGCCTGACCAATGTGGATCAGTCGCTGAGCAGCCAATCATTAGTTCTCTCTCATCATTGATTTTTCTATCTCTCCTCCCTTTCCCTTCCTCTCTCTGAAATCAATAAAAATATATTTTTAAATAATAAAATGAAACACTTCAGCATAAGCTACATGATACAAATATGTCGATTTTAAACTGCTCTTGGGAGCTATGAATGATCTTAATCAGGAATCCATATCCCAATAAGAAAGGCCATTTCAGGAATGGCTATGACAAATGTCTCCACTATCTTTATCTCCCATCAATACAAGAAGTTTTGGTAGTTAGCATAATCAATGGTAGAAATGGATTTTCATTGGTGAAATTTATAGCTTGATAATCAGGCTAAGAGATGTTAGAAATGGGCCCTTATGGGTACAGTTGATGGTATTCAAGATCTATTTATTGGCTAAAATACTTTAAAGATACTACTCATTTTTGAGTCTAGTGAGCTCTTTGCATTTATCATTAACACATGTTTAACCCTAAACCCATAATCCAGTTTTTGTTCTGGAATATTCCTGATCATCTTTTTATAGTGGACTAGAGGCCTGGTGCAAAAAAATTTGTGCACTCAGGCAGGTCCCTCAGCCCGGCCTGTGCTTTCTCGCAGTCTGGGAACCCTCGGGAGATGTCCACCTGCTGGCTTAGGCCCGCCCCCAGGCGATTGGGCCTAAGTTGACAGTCAGACATCTCTCTGGCAGCATGGGAGCCCTTGGGGGATGTCCACTTGCCAGCAAGGAGCAGGCCTAAGCTGCAGTTTGACATCCTTAGTGTTGCTGAGGAGGCAGGAGAGACTCCCACCACCACCGCTGTACTGGCAGCCATCAGCCTGGCTTGTGGCTGAGCAGAGCTCCCCCTGTGGGAGCACACTGACACCGGGGGCGGCTTCTGCATTGAGCGTCTGCCCCCTGGTGGTCAGTGTGTATCATAGTGACCAGTAATTCCTAGTTGTTCTGCTGTTAGGGTCAATTTGCATATTACCCTTTTATTATATAGGATGATTAGTCAATTCCATCACTGCAATAATACTCTATGTCAGGTGAACATTTTATGCAAGTTACTTATGGAGCACCTGGAAGAACAGAAATTTAGGATTTCTAAAGTTTGGGATTATATGGTTCTCCATGCAAGGTTGTTAATAAATGTCTATGTGTGTAGGATTTGATCTGAGATTTTATTTTATTACCAAGTTGTAGGAGATATGCCAACCTTCACCTGACTCTAAGTTTTGGTGGTTCCTGAAAGATTCCAAAATAAGCCTAAGAACTGTGATGATCAAATTGCCTTACCTTCTTGCCCTACTTCTCAACCACAAAATGGTATAGATTTCCCATAATGCACAAGACCATCTTGTTGAATGCCTCATTGGCAACCATTGTTCACGAAGATGATTGGGATCATTTCATCCCATTGGGCTGCCCTTTTTGGTTCCAACTCTTCTCTAAACTTCCTATCCTGAATGATAGGTTTCAACCCTCTTATAAGTGGTTCTTTACCATTGCTGGTGTCAAATTCATCCATCCATTCATTCACTCAACAATTAATTGAACACTTTCTACTTACCATGTAGGATTATAGACCCAGGTGATATTTCAGTTAGTAAGACAGAAAAGATCTTGTGAGTTAAGATGAATAAAATAGTGAACAAGTCAATAAAATAATTTCAGATACTGATAAATACTATGAAAAATAAAATAAGATTATGGATGTGGCATCATTAAATAGCAGGGGGTGAGGTGGCTATTTTGGAAAGGATGGTCAATAAAGCCACTATGAGGGTAAATAAGGACTACACTAAGCAAATATCTTATAATTCTCTGCACGAGCCTCCAGAGTTATAATAGAATTAGTCATCAGTGTGATTTGTAATGAAGAGAGGCTCTGAGAACTCAGAGTTTATTTTAATCTGTTAGGAATAGCCAGATCCTCACCTCAAGGTTTAACCAAAGTATGAAAGAATCCCTTAAAGAACCAAGATCCATTTAGCCTTCTTTGAAGCACTATAATGCACAATTAGCACTATTAACTGTTTTCATTGAATTGGCCAGTTGCATCAATTTGTATAAACTGATTGGTTTAGCAATTTGTAGTCCACAAATAGGCAAAGAAAATTAGTGAAAGCGCAGCTTAGCTTAATTAGTATTGATAGAACACTGAGAATCATAAAATCTGAGATTTAGAGTCTTTTATTTCCTTTTTTTAATTAAATTCATTGGGGTGACATTGATTAATATGATCATACTAGTGGCCTGGTGCATGAAATTCACGCACATTAAAAGGGGATTAATTAGAGGAAATATTTTAATATTGCTATTTGTCCTTTCTCTATAATAGAAATGTAATAGATGAAAGAAAATTAGTAAAATGTATATGCAAATCTTCCTCCTGTCAGAGCCTGGGGCACACCATGGGACCCAGAGTCAAGTCCTGCCCACCCACATGCACCTCAAAATTGCATGAGACCCAGACCCAGTCCCCTACCCCCCTCATTGGACTAGATCCAGACACAGCTGGTCCCACCCTTGTCAAGCCCCGCTGGGTGGGGAGCACACCTCAGGTACCTTGACCTGGTGCCAGGGCGGGGGACATGGCCTGAGGTCCTCTGGCTTGGCATCAGGGTGGGGGGCGCAGCCTCAGGTCCCTGGTGATTGCTTGTTAAGACTTGTTATGAAAACCACACCTCCACTGTGGATGCAGCCATCTTGTATTACAGAAACCCCTGCTTCCTCTATGGGCACTGCCATCTTTGTGTGGAGTGATGGTCAATTTGCATATTCCCTCTTTATTATATTGGATAAGTTTCAGGTGTGGGTTTTTATGTAGAGAGCCTTTAGAAAGATCAGTATACTTAGGGAAAAAAAAAGAATGAGTTCCAGAAAATTAACCCAAAATGCTCATTTTGTACACCATAGCCCTCATGTTTATACTGTTACTTACCCATAAATATTTTCTAAATATTCTTGGCATTTACATCTTAATTGTTGTAAAATAGTTTGTCATGAATTGTTTTTAATCAATAATAATAAAAGCGTGCTATGCTAATTAGACTGGACAGCCAGACAACCTCTGGACAACGTTCCAGATGAATCCAGGGCTGCAAGGGAAGCCTGGGTCCCAGGTGCCTGCTGACGGCTGGAGAGAAGCCTGGGTCCTGGGTGCCAGAGGGAAGCCAGTGCCAGCAGCCTGGGAAAGGAAGGCCTACTCTTCCACAGATTTCATGCATTGGGCTTCTAGTTTTAAATATAAAATAATATGAACACTAAAATTAAAAAATAGGAAAATAAATCACCCACTAATCTACTATCAATTTTATATCTCCTTCCACATTTGGTTCATCAAAATATTTATATTATTTTAACCATAGCATTATTTAAACTTAGCATTATATTTATATATATTTCCATATTGCTATATTGTGTCTATGTTTTGTTTAAAGACTATAAAATATTCCATTGAGCAATTATATCCTAATTTAATTATCATGCTCCTGTTTTAACTATTTGCACTGCTTTTAATTTTTATTGTCATTTGAAAAATATCTTAATGCATAAAACTGTTCCAGAATTTGGATTATTTCCTTAGGCAAAAGTCCCAGAAGGAAAATTACTATACCAAAGGATTTGAATACTTTTATAGTTCTTAAAACCTAAAGCTGTTACCTTCTATAAATTTTATACTAATATTCAAAGCATTAGTAATATAGAAGGATATCAGATTTAGCATACAATTACCAGCATTTATTTCTAAGGCTTTACTAATTAAGTGGATGAAAAATGTTATCACATTTTTATTGAACATTTACTTGTTGAATTTTTCTCATTTGTGAATTGGCTGTTCACTTTTTTCTCTGCTTCTTTGTCGATCTTAGAATTGATCCATTTGTTTGGACCTTTATAAATTAGAGATGTTCACCCTCAGGCATTTTTTTCTGTAAATATTTTTCCAGATGGCTTTTTGTTTTCTTTTGTGTAGAATATACAGAATTATCTGCCTGTTTTTTTTTCTTTGTGACTATATATTTTTGTTTCTTCTATGCATGGAAATTTAGCATCCTCTGCAAATTTTTTTAACCAGCTAGTCCAAACCAGCTAGGACTAGATTGCATTTTTAGAATTCTGCATAAATGGAATAATACAGAATGTACATGTACCCTTTTGCTCTGGATTATTTCACTCAGTGAAAGTATTTTGAGATTCATCCATGTTGTAGTGTCTTTCAATAGTTCATTCATTATATTGCTGAGTAGCATTCCATTGGATGGATATACCCAGACTAGAGGCCCGATGCACAAAATTTGTGCAAGAGTAGGCCTTCCTTCCCCTGGCTGCCAGCACAAACTTCCCTCTGGCACCTGAAACCCAGGCTTCCCTCACAGCCCCGGCTTCATCTGGAAGGTCATCTGGAAGGATGTCTGGAAGGATGTACAGGTAATTAGCATATTATGCTTTTATTATTATAGATTCTTTATTCATTCTTCTGTCAATGGAGATTTGGTTCATTTCACATTTTTGGCTATCCTATCTAATAAAAGAGTAATATGCAAATTGACCACCACTCCAACACACAAGATGGCTTCCCCCTTATGGACACAAGATGACCGCCACAAGATGGCTGGCAGGGGAGGGAAGTTGTGAGTGATCAGACCTGCAGGGAAGAGCAGTTGGGGGGGACCCAGGTCTGCAGGGGAGGGCAGGAGGGCAGTTAGGGGCAACTAGGATGGCAAGGGAGGGAAGTTAGGGGTAACTGGGCCAGCAGAGGCAGGCAGTTAGGGGTAGCCAGGCAGGCGGGGGGGGGGGCATTTGTAGGTAACCAGGCTGGCAGGAGAGGGAAGTTAAGGGCAATCAGGTAAGCAGAGGGGGCAGTGAGGGACAACCAGGCTGGGAGGTGGGGCAGTTAAGAATGATCAGGCAGGCAGGTAGGGATCGGGCCTAAACCGGCAGTTGGACATCCCCTGAGGGGTCCCAAATTGGAGAATGTGCAGGCTGGGCTGAGGGAACCCCCACATGCACAAATTTTGTACACCAGACCACTAGTTAAACAATAACTCCCTGTTCTTATATTCCCAGCTCCTGGTAACCACTATTCTACTTTCTGTCTCTGAATTTGACTACTCTAGATTGCTTTTATTAGTGGAATCATACAATATTTATTCTTTTTGTGTCTGGCTTATCTCACTTAGCATACTATTTTCAAGGTTCATGTTACAGTATGTATCACAATATTATTACTTTTTAAGACTGAATTATACTTCATTGTTTATCCATTTACTTGTCAATGGATATTTGGGTTGTTTCTACCTTTTGGCAATGGTGAATAATGCTGCTATGAACATTGGCGTACAAATATCTGTTTGAGTTCCTGCTTTAAATCACTTGGGGTATATTCTCTGCCAGTGTGGTTCAGTGTTTGAGCATCAGTTTATAAACCAGGACATCATGGTTTGATTCCTGTTCAGGGCACATGCCTAGGTTGCAGGCTTGATCTTCAGTGGGGGACATGCAGAAGGCAGCTGGTTGATATATCTTTTTCATTGATGTTTCTATCTCTTTACTAGTATCCTTATCCCTTCTTCTTTGTAAAATCAATAAAAATATATTTTGAAAAATTATTCGGGGTATAGACCCAGAAGTAGAGTTGCTGGGATATTTGGAAATTCTATGAAAAACAGGTAATTACCTTTTGGAAATATTTAACTATTTAAATTGTGATTTTAATTTTTAAAATCTATATTTCTCATGTAGTTAACAGTTATAGATCTCTGTCAAATATGGATCTCTTTGTGAATATCCATATTTCCAAATGTATATTTAGGAATGCTACCTGTGTTCTCAAAGTTGACCTCAACTTAAAGTGTCCATTTACAGCCCTAACCAGTTTGGCTCAGTGGATAGAGCGTTGGCCTGTGGACTGAAAGGTCCCAGGTTCGATTCCGGTCAAGGGCATGTACCTTGGTTGTGGGCACATCCCCAATAGAGGGTGTGCAGGAGGCAGCTGATCGATGTTTCTCTGTCATTGATGTTTCTATCTCTCTATCACTCTCTGTAAAAAATCAATAAAAAATATATATATTTAAAAAGTGTCCATTTTCAGAAAAAAAATCATTTAAGATTAAGAATTGAACTGTGGATCATCTAAAACGTAAATTGGAGAGAACAATGAACAAATATTCAGTCTTCCCATCTGGTAATGTGTCATAATTTTTCATTTACTCAGGTCCTATTTTCAATGTGCCTATAAAATTTTTTAGTTTTCTTTATTCAACTTCTATACATCTTGTCTTATTTTGATTCCTTCTGCTTTTAAGACCATTATATTTCTGTTGAAAAATCACTTTAAAATTATGCTTTTTTATCTGTATATTATGTAAGTACTGAGTACTGTTGACTTCTAAGTATTTATCATATACTATTACCTTAATTAAGATTTCATTAAGACTAGAGAATTTTATTTTTAGCTTAGTGTTTTACATTTCAAGGCATATAATCAAGTCACCTCAAAATAAGTTTGTGTATTTTACCTCTATTTTTTTTACATGATTTGCCACATCAATAAAATTTTTCAAAATGCTACTATATAAAACAATAAACACAGATATTTATTGTTGTTCCTGAGTTTAATGGGACTTCCTCTAGAAATCTGCTATTAACTATAATGATGACAGGTTTATAAGGACCATTAATATGTATATATTAGCGGGAAAGCTTTCACTTCCTTTTTAAAATTCCTTTACATATTCAATTTTAAAAAATGCCCTTCTGCAGCTCTTGTATTATTGACATAATTATATTAATGTGTGTCCTTCTATTTTATCATTCCTGCATTCCTGAGATAAGCCCTGCTTTACTGCAGTGGGTTATTCTTTTATTATATTGTTATAGTCTCTGTGTTAGTATCTCCTTTAAGGTGTTATTTAATGTGCCTTGTTAATTCTGGGTATTCTCTTCGAAAAGCAGAGAGCTTTGTGCTACTCAACATTAGTCTTGAGCAGGGGAACTTTATAATAAAAATGGGTGGTGGCCTTATTAAATAGCAAAGGACAGTTTTGCTGGTTTTATTTTGGGGTGCAGTATTTTTCTTACCATAGCCCTAAGAGGTTGTATTCCTTGAAATTACAGTTATTAGCATAACTATGGCTGTATGGAAATACAAGGTACAGATATAAATAGGAAACTTAGATAAAATTATAAAATAACTAAAGGCCCATTGCAGGAAGATTCCTGCAAGATTAGGGCTTCCTGCAACCAGAGCAAAGCAGAGAAGGGAGCGAAGCCCACTGAGGCGGGCTTCACTCCCTTCTCCGCTGCCTTGGCTCTGCTCCCATGTCCGCTGCCTCAGCCCGGCTCCTGTCTCCGCTGCCTCGGCTCCCTCCCTTCTCCGCTGCTTCACTCCCTTCTGCAGTGCTTGACTTCCTTCTACACTGTCTTCAGTCTTCACTCCATGCCTGCATATGCAAATTAACCACCATCTTTGTTGGGTTAATTTGCCTACTCGCTCTGATTGGCTAGTGGGCATAGCAGAGTGACACCAATTTGCATGTTTCTTTTTTATAGTGTAAATTGTACACTAGAGGCCCAGTGCACAAAATTTGTGCACAGGTAGGGTCCCTATGCCTGGCCAGCTATCAGGGCCAATCTGTGAGGTGACCAGAGGGGCAATTGGGGCTCCTGCTTGCACCCACCTTGCCCTGGCACCACCCGCTCACCTGTTCCACCATCCTGCTGCAGTCCCACTTTTGTTGGGGCCTCCACTGCTACTTGCTGCCAGCACTGTGTCACTGATGCCCACCATGTTCCACACTACCCCCTGGTGGTCAGTGCACGTCTAACCCCCGGTTGGTTGAACTCCCACCTATGGTAAGGTGACCAGATGTCCCACTTTTGGCAGCACAGTCCCAATTTTAAGTTTGTCCCATGTCCCGCGGCATTTTTAAAAAGTCCCGATTACTCTTTGTAATATTTTAAATAATAAAAAAAGAAAAAAAAGACACCCTCCCCCCCCAGTCAATGGTATACCACTTTAAATCTGGTCACCTTAACCTATGGGGAATATTTGCATGTTAACCTTTTATTATGTAGGATAGGATAGGTTTCCACCTGTCCCTTTGCTGCCCCTGCAGACAAAGAAAACCTAAACAGTAAATCCTTTTGTTAGGATAGTAACAGACTCCTTTGTATGATACCCACAACGGCCTGTCCATTCAAACTGGATGGAATGGGAAGCAGAGGCAAGAAATTATTTTCATCTTTACTATATACATTTTAAAACTACTATCTCAAAACTAAGGTTCACAAAACCACTAGAGGAATTTCTCTAAAAGTAAAAACCTAAACAATCCCATCTTTTAATTCACCACCACCTTCCATGCTTTGTTATTACTCTTGGAAACAGGAATTTGGTTTTGGTTGTTTTGTTTTGGTCTTCGTTTCCCCAAAGGCTAGGGCACATTAATCATTCTATAAATAACTGAATAAATAGAAAAATTGGGGCTATGATAGGTGAGTATCAACAAAATAGGACTTGAAACACAACATGGCAGGAAGGGAAGCAACTGGGCAATACTTTTTTTTCTCTTTTTTTAAAATATATTCTATTGATTTTTTACAGAGAGGAAGGGAGAGGAATAGAGAGTTAGAAACATCAATGAGAGATAAACATCAATCAGCTGCCTTCTGCACCCCTCCCACTGGGGATGCGCCCACAACCAAGGTACATGCTCTTGACCAGAATCAAACCTGGGACCTTTCAGTTCACAGGCCAATGCTCTATCCACTGAGCCAAACTGGCTAGGGCTGGGCAATACTTGATTTTTGCCTATGAAATGAAATTAAATGGGGAAAATATAATTTTCTGTGTTGTAGCTTTACTTTAGTCAAGTATATTAAATTTATCCAGTACTTGTGTGCATTTTCTTATACAGATAATTCAGGAATGTTTTTAAAAATAATTTAAATGCAGTTGCTTTTGGCAATTGAAGTTGCAGGGGTAATATCTCTTTGGTTGACATAAACCATGGTAACTTCAGCTGTGTGATCTCATTATTTGATTACAGCTGTGACCTTGAAGTCATCTCCAGAATTAGCACCTTTGGGAGACTTGTTGCTCATAGGTTGAGCCCAGAGATGTAGGAGAGGATTCGCAAAGGTATTCATTAAGCCTGTTTTTTTACTTTTGGCTTTCTCTACTCTGTTCTATTAGTGCTTTATGTAGTTTGTCATCAGACAGGAAACTACAGTGAGATTGATTTGAGTTCTACATACAAAGTATTCATCCAATATTACTTTACTAAGTGGTCAGTAGGAGAACATCATGGACTAGAATGCACGCTGTTCCACAGAGATTCCTGGCACTGTATGGAGTTGAATCCTAGAAAATCCTCCTTAAAAAGAATTCCAGACTGATCTTGTGAAACTCATTATGTTTCACCCACATCTTTGAAAAAGTGACTTGTTTGCCCTTGCTGTGTAGTAACATTTATTCTTAGAAAGTAAGTTTGAAACAATTATCCTAGGATTCGTGTTTTTTGCACTCTGGTTCTCAAACACTAGCCCATGGCCCATGAAACATCTCCATTAAAATTATGTACATTACAAGCTATTTTAAACAATAGATTTCTGAGCTGGGAACTTGGGATAAATACATTTTTAAATTTTTTTTTACTAAGTTTAAAGTCCACATAACAAAATTCACCATTTGAACCATATTCTTAATTTTTTAATTATATTTATTGTTGAGGGTATTACAGATGTTCCCCATTTTTCTCCCTTTGACCGCTTCCACCCAGCTCCAACCATTTCACTGTGCAATTGAGTGGGATGTTTTGGGTAATCACAATGTTGGCAACCACCACCATCTAATTCTAGAATATTTCTTTCACCTCTAAAAGAAACTTTATACCTCCAAATTCTCTCCTCCCCTCATCTCCTAGCAATCACTAGTCTACTTTCTGTCTGTATGATTTGCCTATTATGGACTTTCCCATAGATGGAATCATACAACATTTTATTTTGAGTGTGTCTGGCTTCACCACTTAGCATAAGGTTTTGAAAGGTCATGCTGTAGCATGTATCAGTATTTCATTTCTTTTGATAGCTGAATAATATGCATTGTGTGGATATACCACATTTTGTCCATTCATCAGTTGTTTTCATTAAAGGTTGAGTCTACTTTTTGCCGATAGTGACTAATGTTGCTACGAATAGTTATGCACAAGTTTTTATGTGAACTTGTTTCCAATTCTCTTGTGTATATACATAGAGTAGACTTGCTGAATCATATGGTAACTATGCATAATGTTTTAAGGAACTGCCAAACTGTTTTTGACATTGGCTGCATGATTTTACACTTCCTAGGGCATCAGCATGTTATAGGACAATGGCTGAAAGTTTTCTCCATTCCCCAGCAAGGTGGAAGGTTGATGGCCTACCAGGGGTCCTCAAACTACGGCCCGCGGGCCACATGCGGCCCACCAAGGACATTTATCCAGCCCGCTGGGTGTTTTTGCCGCCTTGTTTTTTTACTTCAAAATAAGATATGTGCAGTGTGCATAGGAATTTTTTCATAGTTTTTTTTTTTTTTTTTTAACTACAGTTCGTCCCTCCAATGGTCTGAGGGACAGTGAACTGGCCCCCTGTTTAAAAAGTTTGAGGACCCCTGGAACTATGCAGGAACTGTAATGTAAAGGCAGCTAACACTGAGGAAGTTACATAAGGCACTGTTCTCCTGGAACTACAGTGGCCGAGAGGAGCCACATTAACCCAGAACACTAGCAGGCATATGACCTAAAGTATCATCATCATATAGCTAGTCTGATGACTACTAGGCCTACATCCCTGCAGTGAGCTGTAGAGAAGGTTGACAAAAGCTTTCCTATTTCCCCATTAAGATGGAAGCTGATGGCTTGAGTGAGCCCTGGAATCCTAGTACATTTGTATACTGGTGCCCAGAAGGAAGGTACTACCAGTCCACCACCTCCAGGAAACTATGGTGGCCGAAAGAAGCCATAGTGCCTCAGCGAAAAAGCACAAAAGGATCATAAGAAGGCCAGAGGTGGGCAAGCACATGACCACATGGGCCCCTGGGGTATAGCACCCTGTAGGGGAGGTGGCCTAAGTGTTCTTCATTCTGGTGCTAGAGGGAATGCTGATGGCTGTCAAAACAATTGGATTGGAATTTGGGCACCGAAATGTTGATTTGAAAGTATTGGTTTATGTGAGTTTTTAAATGGTCACGGAAATTTTCAATACTTTAGCTTTCAGGTTTTATACTTTTGTGGACGGGAAAGGGCCACATGCTAACCTGATTAGCTCAGGGAGGGCCTGTGTGGCGGCCTTGCAAACTCAGAGGCCTAAAGTAACCACAAAGGAGTGTATGAAATTAAAACCTAAAGCATCAGCATTGTATTGTCTTTTTGCATCTAAGGTAACATACCTGTGGAATGTCAGGGCAATTTGTAACTTCCCTTTTCCACACCCCTCGGGTCACAATCAATGCACCAGGGCACAGACCACAGATACCTTCTTTGTTGTTGTTATCTTGTTAATTGTTGACTGTTAACTATCCTGTACCCACCTGTGTAAAGGAAGCACTGTCTATCATTTTACTTTTTATCCAATCCCAGAGGTGTCCCCACTTTGCTTTCTCCTGCCTCCCTGATCTATCAGCAATAGATTTCATGTAACCCACTTACATCTCCTTCTTTGATTGTAATGTACAAGACAAGGTGAAAAACTGCCATTCTCCTGAAATTATCCCAATAGCTTGAGATTTTGCTTCCTGGCAATTCTCGACAGTTTGGCTCAACTAAACTCACAAAAATTCTTTACAGGTGTGAATGTTTTCTTACGTTAACCCTTTCAAAGTTTTATTTTTTCAGCCTTGTGCAAACTCTTGACTATTTACCGCTTCTTCTGCATGGTGAACGCCGGAAACACACTCCACGAGTCTACAGTAGTTGTATTTCCTATAAGGTTGTGAGGCTCCCAATTCACTTGTGTTCAGCTGCAAAAGAAAAAATAAATAAAGATACTTTTCTTCCCTGGGTTTCCCACACAAAAGTCACTGCTCTGTGCGGATTACCATCTGTAAGCTAATTCTGAAGTTGTTAACGGCAAGGATCAGAACAGTTGGCCTAGGTTTTAAAACAGGGTTTAAGGTTGAAGATGTTCTCTACCCCTCATTTGTGAGAGCTATGTGACACAGCAGTGTGTTCTCCCGAGGGGGTTCCGGCGAAGTCTTTACCTTCAATTGCTCTAACTGGCATATGGGGCATGTTGAGTGTAGAGTAACTCCTAAATGCAAAGCCAATGTGTGCTACTTGATTTGTTGTAAAACCATAACTTGTTTTCCATTGATTTCCAGCCTAGCCACAAACATTCTTCACACTTTCCCTCAATACTCAGCTCAAAAAAACAAACAAACAAATAACAACAAAAAACTTGGGCTGCCTCTCTCTTCAACAAACTCTGATTCCATTTGTTCATAGGAGGAATGATAAGGGAGAGAGTTCACATTTCTAGAATGCCAGGATTCTAGGAAAGGGACAATTGTTCTCCAACAATTTTGTACAAACTGCAGCAATCTGTTAACAGGCAAATATTTTCCATCACTTACAAAAGATCCCGAAACATTCCTACCCGTAACAATGACTGTGGAAAACCAAGAAATGAAATATTTCCCAATAGCAGAGGTTTTAATTTCTTTAATTAAAAGCATACATTTCTATAACCTAAACTTCTTGGGATTTTTTTGTAATTTTTGTTTCAATCCCTGGAAAATCTATGCTAGCTTGTTTAGCTCTTGTGCAAAGGAAAAAAAAATCTTGCTACTATTGGTTAAATTGGGAATAACACCAAAACCGTTATTTTATTTTCTTGGTGTTTCTTTCCTCTTTTAATCAGTTTGCAGAAATCTTAACCAGGAGTGTTCCCATAATGACACATCAAGAGTTTACATGCCAAGGTTTCAAGAAACAGAACAGGTACACATTTAATGCTGAAAATGTCACACAGAAAGAATATGGTAAATTCCAACAGAGTTTTATCATTGTTGAGCCCTAGATTTGGCCATCATTAATCTGCTGTTCATAAGACTTACTGCTAGAGGGACTCAATTCACCAGCCACAGGAAGTTTATTCTTTGGACAACCATTGCTGTAAAGTGGTCTATGAATTGATTCAGACATTCAAAGTAAAAAAGAGTAATTAAATATTTCCAATAGACTGGCTAAGCACTCATCAGCTGCCACAGATAGACACAATTTGGGAAATGCTGCCATTTTTTACCCTTTCCCTTAATACATTTTTAAATGATCTTTAATGCTTTAACTGCCTATCACCCCTGAATAGAATTGGCATTATTTGGCAATGTTAAACCATTTCTTAGTTAGCTTAATGAATGCCAGAGATTTTCATTTCATAAAAAAATTCACCACAATAAACTAGCTGGATAGTTTTTCCTAACACTAACAGTGTGTGACATATATAACATGGATACATCGGTATATACCATTGCCTTACATTTGGGGTTGACATACAATGAAAATGACAAAGATTAGATTACCTGTCAAAGTAAGTAATGATACATTGTTTTCTCCTGATTTTTTTTTTTAACCCACGGATTGAAAATTAAGTGGAAATAAAAATTTCTGTTCAGATTGGGGGGAGGCTGGGTACAGAAAAAGAACACTGTGTTACAGGCAGGAACTCAGCGTGTGCAGTATGACACTGATTCAGTGCTCTGTCTTTAGCTGTGTTTGGAAGCCCTACCTGCTGTGGCCTCCAGAGCTCACCTGTGTGCAAATGCCATCTCTCCTCACTTGCTCCCTTGTTTCTCCTTCTCCCATCACACCCTTACTTTCCTTCATATCAGTATAGATCCTTGACCTTTCTACTTCAGGGAGGACAGAATAAATTCCAGGGCTGTGTTTTACTTTAAATGTGTGAGAAAGGCTTGCCTTGGTACTAGTAAAGGTCACCTTGTGGCTTGCCCTGCTTGATCAGTGCTCTTTTGTGAACAGTAATAGTAAATATATCAGCCCTTACTTAGCCGTGGGGTAGCTCTAAATACTAGATTCATGGAGAAATCCAATGGGAAAATAGTGCTCTCTCCATAAAGGGTTTTGCAGGCCGTGGGCTACTGAAATCGGCTGTTTTGCTTTAAGAAGAATGGCCTTTTCAGTTATGTGCAAAAGTTGTTCTGCCATGAATGGAGAAGTGTCTTAAAATTCCATCAATGCCACCATATGAAGGATTCTTCACTTGCTCAATACTGCTGGTCACATGGTGGGAGCTGGATGGAGGGGGGGGTAAAGGGAGAAAAATGGGGGACATCTGTAATACTCTCAACAATGAATATAATTCTAAAATATATTCTGAGGTTGCCACTGAAATGCAACATTTGTCACTATCAATGGTACAGTAAGACTTACTCCAATGGACAGTACAAGGAAAACACTGGCCTTTGAAACTAGAGTATATTGCGTGGTTACAGTGGTGCACATTTGGAGGTTACCAAAGAAGTGAAAAATGTATCAAACTGCATGAGTGCCTTCTACTTGGGTGGGGAGGCAAAATATATACAAATGGAAAGCAGCAAAGCTTTACAAAGCAACAAATAGAATAATGTATGTTATAACTTGTGTATCAACCTCCGCAGGTTACAGTAAGAACTGATTTCTCTGTGACCTGGCTGTAGTTTGGTTGATGTAGGCTGAGTCCAGCTGGGCTTGGCTCCAGACCATACGTTGAATTCAGACCTGGTACACTTGTCTGTCATGTTTGTACCGAGAGATATATGGACATGCTCTTCTTATGGTGACAGAGGTCAAAAGCTCCCAGACAAGAAAACAAAACAAACAGTGCCTCTTAAAGCATAGTCTTGAAAGAGCACACAGATGTGGCAAGATAACAATGACTAAAGCAGGTCACATGGCCATGTCCAACAGTAATGAGGCATGGAAGTGTACTCCTCCTGTAAGGTAGGGAGGGAAGAAAGTGAATAATTACTGAAAAAGATACCCTAACCTACCAAAATGTTATTGTTTTTTCTGTGAAGAATTAACAGGGATCATTAGAGGAATATTCATGGTAGATGGGTTCGAGCAGGAGTTTTGGGTAATCTAGGTATTGCAGATGCATTCGTGGCATTTATGATTATAATCTATGACTCAGGGCCTATCTATAAAATGTCTATAACATTTTTCATGGTTTGTTCAGCCAGCAAGAAGATAAGTTACAGTTTTCTCATCTTCAATGAAGAGGGAGAAGATTCAGTCAGTTCTCTAAACCAGAACATATTTAAAAGAAAACATGTTCTTCCATCATAAAATTAGTGTCTAGATGTTTTTCACTGGTATTCTTATGGAGAAGTTGGCTGGTAGTATAAGCTGTTTATCAATGCCTCCCTTAGTACACCTTGCTAAGCCTCCAAGTTCCATTACCTGGATTAACATTTGTGTTCTTTCCACCACCACTCTGGCCCTCTAAGATAGTCTTCCCTCCCTGAAATTTGTTTGCACTTGATACAGTCTTAATAACATATCCATGGATGGTTATGTAGGGGAATATTTCTCTGATATTGTCACATATTTAAATCGTCTCCATTTGCCTGTTTGGGATATATGTGCTCCATCAGACTCCAGTATATAGCTTAGAGTGAGTTTGTGTGCAAGAGGGAGGAAGAAGGATGTGGGCAAAGGCTTTCAGTCTTCCCTTTAAATAGCTGTAATAGGATTAATTCATCTGTATGACAATTACAATTCATTAGCAAGAGGAAAAGGTCCAAATGTGCAAAATTGTATTTTATGAAATCCCAGCTATATCTCTTGTGTCTTTCCCAATCACTGGGATACAGTTTTTCCCTGTAAAAATAAAGAGATTGGACGATAAGACTGTGGAATATTAGTGCTGTTTCTTTCAAGCTCAAGCAGTAATATTTTAAATTCTAGGATGAGGTTAACATACAAGAAATATAGGGAGCAAAGACTCCAAGTTGACCTAGGGAGAAAAAAAATGAACATAATCAAGATTCTGCCACTGAGAATGCAAGCACAAGAATAAGGAAGTTCAAGAATCAGAGTTAGACATACGGGGCCAAAGTTTTGAGATGAGCTACTTGGCCCATCCTGGCATCTGGCCTGTTAATCAGTGATCTGATGCTAAAGCTAGAGGCTGCTCCCAAAAAACATTAGCTTCAGCACCATCAGCAAGAAGATACTTAATAATAGGGTTCTGTAAGTGATCAAGTTATTCACCTCACAAATTGGTAGTTCAGAGATGATGCTTTATGTCTCTAGCTGACCATATCATAGACAATGACCCTTTTTATCTATTAGAAAGCTTTACTTTCTTGTTGTAAGACTTGTATAGGTTGTGTCTGTGAGTCTCCCCAGAGGTATGATTTCTCAAAGAAAGAAGATGATTCTACTATATCCTTGAAATGAGTTGGAAATTATTTACCACTAGAACTCCTTAGTTGGATATTCAATATAAACCATCTGCATTTGGGTTCCTTTAATAATTATAAGGATTCAGTTTTCTAAATGAAAGTCATAAAATATTCTGCCATTCAGTATACTACTATTTTCCTGCAGAAAAATCAGGGTTATATGATATAGGAAACTAGAGGTCTGGTACACAAAAATTTGTGCACTCTGGGGGGGGGGTTCCTCAGCCCAGCCTGTGCCCTCTCACAGTTGGGGACCCCTCGGGGAATGTCCACCTACTGGTTAGGCCCACTCTCCAGGGGATAAGGCCTAAGCTGGCAGTCAGACATCCCTCTGGCAGCCTAGGAGCCCTCAGGGGATGTCCACTTGCCAGCAGGGAGCAGGCCTAAGCTGCAGTCAGACATCCTTAACACTGCTGAGGAGGTGGGAGAGGCTCCCACCACCACCGCTGTACTGGCAGCCATCAGCCTGGCTTGTGGCTGAGCAGAGCTCCCCTATGGGAGTGCACTGACCACCAGGGGCAGCTCCTGAATTGAGGGTCTGCCCCCCTGGTGGTGAGTGTGTGTCATAGTGACCAGTCATTTCCAGTCATTCTGCTGTTAGGGTCAATTTGCATATTACCCTTTTATTATATAGGATAGAGGCCTGGTACATGGGTGGGGGCCGGCTGGTTTACCCTAAAGGGTGTCCTGGATCAGGGTGGGGTTCCCTCTAGGGTACCTGGCCACCCTGGGTAAGGGGCTGAGGGCTGTTTGCAAGCTGGTCAATTCCCCTGTGGGGACCCTTACCCCATGGGGGTGTGGCCAGCCTGGGTGAGGGGCTGATGGCTGTTTTCAGGCTGGCCATGCCCCCCCCTAGGTGACCCAATTGAAACTTTGTAGCCTTGAGTAGAGCTCAGGGCTGACCAGGGCAGGCAGGAAGATTGGCTTCCTCCATTGCCAGGGGCAACCCAAGCCTCCTGCTCACTCCAGCTCCATGGCAGCTGCCATCTTAGTTGGCTTAATTTACATACTCGCTCCTGATTGGCTGGTGGGTGTAGCAGAACGGCAGAGTGATGGAGTGATGGTTAATTTGCATGTTTCCCTTTTATTAGTGTAGAATTTATTGATTTTGCAAACTTTACTAGTATTATGTTAATGAATTACTACCAACTTTGTGATTGGAAGAAGAGGGGATCAGACTCAAGGTCATTTTAGGACTTTTATCCAGAGATATGATGATGATGATGAGGCAGTGCTGCAAATTCCAGGACTCTATATAATGATAGGAGAAAAGCAATGACCAAAGACTTATGAAACATAGGTAGTTGCTAGTTTTCTCTGAACAGAATTATCTCTCCTTTTTTTTCTATTTGAGACATGTCTTTAAAACATCCTGTATGTTAAGGTCAGAAATGATTAATTTAGAAACTGTGAATGTTAATTAAAGGCATGGTTTCAGAAGAAACCTTTTAAACATTTGGCTCATGCTGGTTAATTAGAAGGGCAAAAATTACTCCATTGTGTAAATGTAGGGCGAGCTGCTTCTTCCCAGTAATGCAAATACATATCTGTTTGGGTTGTATAAAAAAAAGAGAAAGTCATTAGACAGTAGAAATAAGTAAGGTGACATTAACTTTGAGGTGAGGTTTTAAATTATTTTTAATATTAGGCTTTATGAAGCTAAACTGGTCCTCATCCAAAAGAGACAAGAGTCAAAGTTATAAAGCTATGAAAGGATGGAGCTACACACCATGGTGTTTTTTTTTGTTTGTTTGTTTTAGGTAAATGCAAGCCTAATGTAAAAACTGTTTTAGGATTTCTCCTGCCATCACTGTTGATGAAAGCAATCAATGATATAATCTATAGAGCACCACAATTGGTCAAGTCTTGGAAGTATCAATTACTCAGTTGAAGCCATTTATTGATGGTTTGATGAAACCTATAATTTCAGAGTTTTTACAAAATTGCCCTTGCTTCACTTTCAAATAGTTTAAAATGGAAGACATTTATGAATAGCTAAGGTTTTGAATAAAGTATTCAAAACATGGGAAACCCCTGGGGCACTTCCTAGGAAAACTCATAGTATATCCAGTGATTCAGTGTGTTCCCTGTTCACCACCCCATTCCAAAGAGGTAAAAACTTTTACAATTAGCACTGAGATCAACAGTCACCGTGAGAATGCCTAGGGAGATCATGGCTATAGTGCTATGATGATGGGGTTAAGGATATGATTATGAATTGATTACTTGTATTCTATGACAGTAACATTTTCTTTTTTTCTCTTTGCTTCTCTGTCATTGGAACACTCTGAATGCCTTGTTTCCAAGGAGAGACCCTGTCAAAATTATCTGAATGTCCCAACTTGTCATAACTATAGATAATGACTAAGAACCAATTTTTGTTGTAGTCTTTGTTTTTTGTTCATTTTAATTCACAATTATATAGAATAGACATTGAGTAGAAGACATAGGACTTACCCATTTCTATTTTGAGTATAAGTTGAACATGAAATCTAAACCTCATGATTTTTCAGTGAGTTATACTGAAATCTATATACTAACATTAACATTTTGACAAAATATTTTTGAAATCTTTATTGCAGAAAGTATTACATATGTCCTCCTTTTTCCCCATTGACCACTTATAGCCTGCCCCTGCTCCCTGCCCCAGGCCTTCACCACACTATTGTCTGTGTCTATGGGTAATGCATGCATGCATGCATGTAAGTTCTTTGGTTGATCTCTTCCCATCCACCCACCTCTTCCTTCCATCTGAGATTCGATAGTCTGTTCCATGCTTCCATGTTTCTGAATCCACTCCATCAGTTTATTTTGTTAATTAGATTCCACATATGAGTGAGATCATGGGATACTTATCTTTCTCTGACTGGCTTATTTCACTTAGCATAATACTCTCCAGGTTCCTCCATGCTATCCCAAAGGGTAAGAGATCCTTCTGTTTTTTTTTTTACTGCTGCATAGTATTCCATGGTATAAATATACCACAGCCCTTTTATAAACTCATTTACTGATGGGCACTTGGGCTGTTTCCAGATATTAGCTGTTATAAATTGTGCTGCTATGAACATAGGGGTTCATACATTCTTTCTGATTGGTGTTTCAGATTTCTTAGGATATATTCCTAGAAGTAGAATCACTGGGTCAAATGGGAGTTCCATATTTAATTTTTTGAGGAAACTCCAGACTGTTCTCCACAGTGGCTGCACCAGTCTACATTCCCACCAGCAGTGCACTAGAGTTCCCTTTTCTCCACATCCTCGCCAGAACTTGTCATTTATTTACTTGTTGATAGTAGCCATTCTGACAGGTTTGAGGTGATAACTCATTGTTTTAATTTGCATCTCTCATGATCAGTGACTTTTTCCTATGTCTTTTGGCCTTCTGTATGTCCACTTTGGAAAAGTGTCTATTTAGGTCCTTTGCCCATTTTTAAATTGAGTTGTCTTCCTTTAGTTAAGTTATATGAGCTCCTTATATATTTTGGACATTAACTCTTTATCAGATGTATCTAAACTTTTGACAAAATATGTTCACAATATGAATTATTTTACTTAAGAAAATATATGGGAAAATAAATATACTTTAAAACTATATATTTAAAATTTTGACAAAATCCTGTACAATAAAACCCTAATATACAAATTGACTGAATGACAGAATGACCAGTCACTATGACATGCACTGACAACCAGGAGGCAGACACTCAACACAGGAGCTGCCCCCTGGTGGTCAGTGCACTCCCACAGGGGGAGTGCCACTCAGCCAGAAGCCAGGCTCACCACTGGTGAGGGCAGCAGTGGTGGCAGGAGCCTTGCCCATCTCTGCTAAGCCATCAGTCTGACAGCCCCTGAGGGCTCCCATACTGCGAGAGGGTGCAAGCTGGGCTGAGAGACCCCCCACCGAGTGCACAAATTTCATGCACCAAGCCTCTAGTATTTTTATAATATGCATTATTTTACTTATTTAAGAAAATATGTGGAAAATAAATGTACTTTAAAACTATATATTTAAAACATACCCATTTAAATCACTAGTGTGTGTGTGTATATATATATATATATATATATATATATATATATATATATATATTTTAAAAGCTCACTTAATACTAGAAAAATTTTTACAGATTTTATTCTTTTAATATCATTAAAGCAAAATTTCTTGTGAGGAGAGAAAAAATAATAGAGCATTTTATTTCATTGTGATTCTTATTCAAATAACTTCATGTAATGTATCAACAGATTTTTGTTCTTAACACAAGTAGGAAATGATTTTGTTGTTACATAAATATAACAAGATGTTTTACTTTTTAAAAAATATATATTTCTTTATTGATTTCAGAGAGGAAGGAAGAAGGAGAAAGAAATAGAAACACCAATGATGAGAATCATTGATTGGCTGCCTCCTGCATGTCCCCTACTGAGGACTGAGCCCGCAACCCAGGCATGTGCCCTTGGCCAAAATCAAATATGGGACCCTTCAGTCCACAAGCTGATGCTCTATCCACTGAACCAAGCCGGGTAAGACTGTTTTACTTTTTTAAAGAAGGAGCTAAACTTATTAATCACTTAGATAAACACTAGGGTATTTTGTTTGTTTTTAAATATGGAACCAAACTATTTTTTCCCTTTTGAGTTCTGTTTGTAGGTTTCCAGACTAAATAATTATGGTGCTTTGTATACAAGCCATGAATAAAGAGAGGATTGAAATTTCTGTACAAGATCCCTCCCCTTTGTGTGCATTAGAGATAGAGACATCAAGATAGTCCTTGGATAATGAAGAGTTTCTCATATACACCTCACACCACTCGAACTACACTGCACTCATGCCATCATCTACATATCTAAATTATTTTCAATGAATCAACTAGGTAAGCAATATGAGAGGAAGCTGTAGAAAAGGAACATTTATTTCAGTAAATAATTATACTGAAAGCATGTACTTTGTTAAACATATTATTAATGCATCATAAAATATTTCTGAGAACATATGTGAATTCATAAATCCTGTCAAGACAAATATATGCTCATTTTAAAAAGCATGTACAATTATTGCTGAGTGTTTGTGCTGTTTCATGAGTAATGGAAAAATAACTGTACACATATTAATGTGTCCAAATGAAAGTGACTTTAAGCAGAACAAGAAACCATAGCAACTCAACTTTTTTACCCGAAATTGTAGAAAAATTCAACCTGATAATAATCTCAAAACAGCATACTCCCACCCATGTATTATTCAATTTTATATTATGTACTAGACACCCAGTGCATAAAATTCGTGCACAGGTAGGGTCCCTAGGCCTGGCCGGCAATCAGGGCTGATCAGGACCTTCCTTCCCCAGGCTGCTGGCTACCAACTGCTGGCCAGGGCCTTCCTTTATTCTGTACCATGCCCTGGTGATCAGTGCACATCATAGTGAGTGGTCAAACCCCCGGTTGGTCAAACTCCCTAGGGGACAATGTGCATAATAGCCTTTTATTATATAGGATGTTCAGTAGAATTCTTCAGTTACAGTCTACATTTTAAAAATGTTTTTCCCTTATAATTTTATGGAAAAAAGGAAAAGATCTATGGGTTCATAGGTCAATGCTCAACCACTGAGCAACACCAGCAGACCTAACAAATATATTTTTGATAAAACATTGTATAAAGATACCCTTTTATTTCCATTATTTAATTTTAATGTTGGAATATAAATATTTTAGAAGTAAACTGTAATATAAACTAAGCATCTAAAAGATTAGATATTTTTACTACTTTAAATACATTCACATAGACATTTGTTTCTTTTTTAAATTAGTGTGTGTAGATGGAGGGGGTGATTTGTCTTTTCAGGCTTCATATGTATTCACTTAAATATTTCAGGATCAGTCATAATATGGTTATGGAAAAAGCAAGTCCTAATTTTATGATACATATAAATTAAGCTTTAATATACCATATGCTCTATAAACTTTAGTAAGATTTATACTATTAAAATGCTTGCCCTATTAAGACAATGGCATCAGCCCTAGCTTGTTTGGCTCAGTGGAAAGAGTGTTAGCCTGTAGACTGAAGGGTCCCAGGTTCAATTCCAGACAAGGGCACATGCCCAGGTTGCGGGCTCAATCCCCACTGTGGAGCATGCAGGAGAGAGTCAATCAACGATTCTCTCTCAACATTGATGTTTTCATCTCTCTCTCCCTCTCCCTTCCTCTCTAAAATCAATAAAAATACATTTTTTTAAAAAAGAAAATGACCTCTAATGTGAAGAGAATTACAGAAAACACAAACAACAGGAAAACATAAAAAGAAATAATAACAGAAAACTTCCCCTACCTGGTGAAAGAAATAGACTTCCAATACCAAGAAGCGCAGAGAATCCCAAACAAAAGGAATCCAAAGAAGACCACACCAAGACACATCATAATTAAAATGTCAAGAGCAAAAGACAAAGAGAGAATCTTAAAAGCAGCAAGAGAAAAAGATTTAGTTACCTACAAGGGAGTACCCATACAACTGTCAGCTGATTTCTCAACAGAAACCATGCAGGCCAGAAGGGGTGGCAAGAAATATTCAAAGTGATGAATAGCAAGAACCTACAACCAAGATTACTTTACACAGCATAGCTATCATTCAGAATTGAAGGTCAGTAAAGAGTTTCACAGACAAGAAAAAGCTAAAGAAGTCATCACCACCCAACTATTATATGAAACTAGAGGCCTGGTGTACAAAAATTTGTGCACTCGTGGCGGGGGGGGGCTCAGTCCACCTGATGGCTTAGGCCTGCTTCCTGGGGGATCGGGCCTAAGCTGGCAGTTAGACATTCCTCTGGCAGCCTGGGAGCACTCGGGGAATGTCCACTTGCCAGCAGGGAGCAGGCCCAAGCTGCAATTGTACATCCTTAGCGCTGCTGAGGAGGCAGAAGAGGCTCCCACCACCACCGCTGTACTGGCAGCCTTCAGTATGGCTTGTGGCTGAGCAGAGCCCCCCCTGTGGGAGTGCCCTGACCACTAGGGGCAGCTCCTGCATTGAGCATCTGCCTCCTGGTGGCCAGTGTGTGTCATAGTGTCCAGTCATTCCCAGTGGTTCTGCTTTTAGGGTCAATTTGCAGATTACCCTTTTATTATATAGGATGCTGAAAGGTATTTTTTGAGAAGAGGAAGAAGAAGAAAAGTTAAAGATAAAAATTAGGAACAACAAATACATATCTATCAACAAGTGAATCTAAAAATCAATTGAATAAAAAATCTGATGAACAGAATAAACTGGTGAATAGAATAGAATCAGGAGCATAGAAATGGAGTGGACTGACAATTCTCGGTGGGAAAAGGGTGTTGGGGGTGTGTGAAGAGACTGGAAAAAAATTGTATACCTATGGATGAGGACAGTGGAGGGGTAAGGACAGAGGTTGGGTGGGAACAGGGAGGAGGGGAGCTATGGGGGGGGGAGGAACAACTGTAATAATCTGAACAATAAAGATTAAAAAAACTTGTTGAGTGATTATGAGTGAGCTTGTGTGTCTAGGCCAGAGGATTTGCATGAGGTAACAGTAAGATAGAAGACTGGAAAGAGACTTTAGAGACAAATTGTGAAATCAGCTCATCATCATCTGTTATTATCACCAAAGTTTCATAAAAACTTTTCCCTTTGTCTCATTCAAATCATAGGAGCACTCTGCTAGGCAACCTAGATTCTGTGTGGTAGTAAGATAGGCAGTGATCTTTGTTCTCCTTCTTAATTTCCCTATTATCAACTCATCCCCTAAATTAGCCCTTTCTTCACCCTTGTCTCTGTTAAAATTAAGTTGTATCAACTAGTCACACATTATCGCCTAGAAAATTAAGTATTTTACCCTCACTGATACACTCACAGTGTTAGACCTCACCATTCCTTGACAACCTCAGTCTCTACACCACCCCTTCAAGTCTCTACCTCACTCTTTCTCTCCATCTCAGTCCATCATCTACTCTGCTGCCAGAGTATTTATTTAACATTGTAAATTTGATTGTATTGTATTTCTGTCTTAAAACTCTCCAGGGGCTCTGGAGAACTGTCTTTACTCCTTAGCATATTGCACAACATCCTCATCATCTGGTTCCTAACCACCTCTGTAGACATGTCAGTGTCCACACTTAACTTGCACTCTCCTGCCCAGGCATGGTAAGCCATTTGCAGTTCTCTGAACACATGGTGACCTTTTAAAGGCTCTTCCAAGTATGCCTGAGTCTAAAAGTTTGTTTTCTTTCCCCTATGCCACTATTCCTTCTATGCATGATTTCCCAAATGCAGCTTTAAGCAAAAGTTTTCTGGGAGTGAGAATGAGAAGAAAGGAAATATTATTTCAAGCCCTTTACCAAATAATCTTAGCACTTCACATGGGAATTTCTAAGTGCAACAAAAATCTGGGTGAGTAGGTAAAATAACTAGATATATAAAGTGCACAACTTTTAGGTAACATCGGAAGATTGCCTAGCAGTTTAAATAGCTGAGTTCATGGTCAAGTTCCTCATAGCTAGCCATCTATAATTAAACAGCGGCCCAGTGGGCACATATTCATCATCTCCAAAGAAAAGGAAAGTCACCTCTATAAATCTCAAAATATGGGATATTAAAAGTTTGTTTTTATAATAGCTGATATATAACAATTTGTGCTAACATATGATCATAAAGTGATTTCCACTTAATCTGAATCCACTTCCCAAGATTCACAATTTACTCGTGTAATAAATAAAACCTGCCAGGTTTTTTTCCTTGCTAAAAGCAAAGAGAAATATACTCTAATAATTTAAATGACTTTTCAGCTTAAACAAGTTTGGATTTTGATTGACATTAGTAAATTCCCTATGTATTATTAAGGGCACAATCAGATTATCACTAACACTTCTAGTTGTTCCACCCCAGTTCACACCTTTACCTCATGTAATTTGCCCTCTCATTCTCTTGATTGGTTATTGAAAATAAATCTCCTAAATACAGTTCCTCTCCAGAAGTGCTCTATGTAGTCTTATTAAATTCTCTTGCAATCTCTTTTTCTAGCCCCTACCCCCTTATCTTAAGTACCAAAAATATTCTTTCTTTCTCCCTATAACAAACAGTTCCTGAGGTATCAAATTTCTAGAAAGAAACAGTGGACAACTCACTCTACATTGAAATTTCTTAGTCACATTTCAGGAACTGGATCTATATGTACTTCATTATCTAGGCCTGGAGTTGGACTACCTCTTTCTGTGAAAGGCCAGATAGTAAATATTTTAGGCTTTGTAGACCATGCAGTCTCTGTTATAACTACCCAACTCTGCTGTTGTGGTACAAAAGCAGACGTAGACAATACATAAAGGACTGACTGTATCTCTCTTCCAATAAAACTTTATTTATAAAAACAGGCAGTAAATATATTTAGACATTACCAATAGCTTTCTGATGTATAATAAGCCACTTAAATCCTCTCTGACATCTTAGCCAGTAACAAAAAGATCATTTGATTTGTTTTAATACAATTTTATTGAGCAAAGCACATAAAATTGCTTTTTTTCTCAGAGGACTCCCAAACTCAAAATCAAATAAGGTAAATATATGAATACTAGATATGTCTACAGCATTTGAAATGATTAGAAACAAAAAAATAAGGATAGATTGAAGTATATACCATCAATTATAGATCAAAGGGAAAGTATATTTAGAGATAGGACAGAGATTGGGAAAAATAATTCTGACTATTCTCTGTCAGGATTGAATTGGGGTTTGTTTGTTCAGTCAATTTGGAAGAGTGGAACAAGCATGAGATTAGATTCTAAGAATGGGTTCTTACAGATACCAATGGTCATTAAAATTTGAACAAGTCATAGTATCTCTCAGACCTCCACTTTTCATCTGTAAAATACAGATAATACTTGTCATGATGTTTTTCTCAAGGTTGTTCAAAGATTATATATGAGAAAACCATCTTGAAGAAGGAATTTTCAGCTACAAATGCTCACTATAAAACTCAAGTGTGGAGAAATTTATAGAAGTGATTATTTTAAAGAGTTTTACTTGACTCCAATATGCCCCTTGATCATTTCAGTTGCCACTCTCCGGAACTTTTCCATCTTCCTCCAGGAACAATAATCAGAACTAAAGCACATAATACAGACTTTTCATTCAAAATAGCAGGATCTTTTAGGGAATCACAAGTTTTTAAAGGTGGTGCCCAAAGTAAGTTTATAGTCATTCTTGCTAAATAATAATTGGAAGATGGAGTCACCTTAACGTTGCTACACGAACAGCTGTTTCTGCATGAAGGGGATCAAGAGAGAGGCAAACACCATGAAATTAAGCATCCCCTCTGTCTTCCTAATTTTAAAGCTTATTAGCCAAAACAAAATTGTTTAGTTGTAGAAGGGTCAATTAGTGGCATATAATAGTTGCTAAAAATAAAGTTGCATGAAGGTTTGGAAGTATGAATGATACCTAAACATTTAATGGGTATGTTGGGATTAGTTGACTAAGAACAAGGATAGGGTATAAGATTGTAACTTGGGGTACTGGGAGGAAGAGGGTAAACTAGACAGTAGTGACGCCCAAGTATTTTGTCACTGAGCTTACTGGTACATAGATTTGGTCACACCATAATGCACAGATTCTGGAAAATGCTTTAATATAACACAGAGATGTGAAGCCAGGGTTTGCACCAAAATAGGTTGATTGAAATCCTGATTAATTCAGCCATTCATTCATGTCTCACAACGTCTACTTTGGTAAAGCCTGAAGGAAATATTTCAACAAATTTCTCTGCTATTTCTGATTTAATCCTGAGTGCCTCTTGTTCATTACATGATCTCTGTGATTATCTCAGCATATCATTAAAGACATTACATTTAAGGACCTCTTGAAATTATTTTTTTTTGGTTCACCTAATTTCTGGTTCATTCACACCTGCAACCAATTCTGAAATTCCATGTTTCTCACTTTAAAGAATATTTTGAAAAGAAAACAAAATGAACATGTCTTGGTTGAGTTTTTCTCTCACCAGTGATTTATGAGGGGAGAAATTTCATTTATTATTAATTTCTCAGCTCAGATCAAGGTTATGGTGTTACAGCCTTATATCTGTAAGTAGATAATCTCTTTAGTATAAGATGCTGAACTAAAATATCTGAAAGGATGAAATCTTATAGAACATTTTAGTAGGGCCCTGGGATAACCTGTATCTAAAAAAGGCAGGTTTTATACCATAAATAGTAATAGAAGACTACCAAGTTTTCTTTAACAAATGATTATTGATTTTAGGTTTATATAAATTATATCTCCCTCTTGTTTAACATGCACATGAGTAGTGTGAGAAAATGCTAGGCAGTCTTTATTTTGAATTATAATGAACTAGATCTAAAATAGAAATATTTTATGTATATAAGTCCCCACACTTTTTATTAAAAGACAAATCCAGCCTGGCCGATATGGCTCAGTGGTTAAGCATCAACCTATGAACCAGGAGGTTACAGTCTGATTCCTGGTCAGCCACATGCCCGGGTTGTGGGCTCGATCCCCAGTAGGGGGGCATGCAGGGGGCAGCAGGTCTACGACTCTCTCTCCTCACTGATGTTTCTATCTCTCCCTTTCCTTTCCTCTCTGAAATCAATAAAAAATATATTTTTTAAAAAGACAAATCCATCTTATATTATATTCAGTGGGTCTAATAACTGAGGTACCAAAAGTCATGACTACCAAACAATACCATGTATAGAACTAGTTTGAGATCTAAAGAAAAGACAATATGCATTCTGATATCTCTTAGCAGGTATGTTCACATTTTCTCTTTTTGACATTTCACTATATATCCACTGGTTTGTCTTATTAATTTGGGGAATCTTATTACTGATTTTACTGAAAAATTTGTCCCAACCTATTTTTCCTTCTGTTAGAAGTTCAAGGACCAACAATCTAGAAGGGTACTTTCTTCACATCTGCTCATCACACTCTCATAGATGCAGTGGAACCTGAGTGCCATACACTCATATACATCATCCGCATGTTGATTGCAACGTGTTTCAGCAGCTTAAAAGCATGTTAAAATTATGATCTTTGTTAACCATAAGAAATCCTGCTGCTTACCCAATAATACATTACTAAAGATGAAAGACTTTTATTTTGCTCTACCCCATTTGATGCACTGGAGAGATTTTCTTGTAAGCTGAATGAAAGAGCTGCCAGACTCCACCTCCTGGAAATGCCTGGAAGAAACATGAGCTAAGAGTCAAAGAGCAAAAGAGAGACCTGCCAGCCTATATCAAATCAAACACCCCCAAACTGGGCTATTCATACTGACTCAGTAACTTCAGTCTACCGGCAAATCATACACCATAAGGACTATCCTTAATTCAGATGCACATTTTATACGCCTACTGGGTCTGGAAAGAAAATCATTAGCTTCACTGACTAATTTTCAGTTAATCAGTACAGTTCATTCAACAGAGCACTAATAGGGCAGCCTTGATTAGAAGTATAGAGATATGATATTAATTGGCTTCTTCTAACAGGGATGGGGATGCTAAATGGCTAAGACCATCTGCAGTTTTGGAAAGGAAATTCTTGGAAAATACTTTCTGAAAGTAAATGACAAAACAAGAATACTTTTAGTCAGCTCAGTCTATAAAATACTTTATTTCGAAGATGGCAGCATAGGTGAACACTGGAATTGCTGCTGGGCACAACTATTAAAAAACCACAATGAAAAGAAAAAACGGACACCACCCAGAGCCACAGGAAGGCTGGCTGAGTGGAAATTCTACAACTAGAAAGAGACCGAGACGCAGAGGAGGTGCAGAAATAAAGTGCAGAGGTATGGAGGCGCGCACAAAGGGGCTCGCGGAAAGGGCTGGAAGCATTTCGTACTGGAGGGAAGCACAAGCACCCAACGGCTCTGAACTCCAGTTCCAGGCGAGAGTCTGGGGACTCAGAATCATATGGGGAGGAGCTGGACTGTCTGGCACCAGTCTGGCACTGGGAGGAACTCCAGAGCAGCTTGAGACTTGGTGCCTCTTAGGGCAGGGCTGAGAATCGGCCATAGCTGGTTGCTCCACCCTGTAGACTCCCCAAGACCCCACCCCACCCAAGCTGCGCACAGAGGCTTTTGCATATAAAAGGCTGGGAAGCTCCAGGCAGGAGCTAAAATAGCACCTCCTTGGAGATACAAGAGCCAGCATACCCAGTGGTCAGAGTGGGACCACCCAGTCTACAACTCCTCAGACTCATAAGGGACACACTCAGGGGGCAGACTTAGTGGGCACCAAAGCCCCACTGAAGCAAGTCTTGCCCCATAAGGGGGTCGCCAGCATAGAAGTTCTTCCACCATAGACAGAGCTGATTAAAACCACTCTGTCAACTCAGGGAAGCAGCCAAAATGCAGAGAAAAACAAACAGGTCACAAATGACAGAAATGGAGGAAAGCAAACGACTGGATATAGAGTTCAAAACCACAGTTATAAGGCTTTTCAAGAATATTCTAGAGACTGCCAATAAATTTAGTGAGACCCTCGAGCATATGAAACAGGACCAGCTAGAAATTAAGCATATACTGACTGAAATAAAGAATAATATACAGAGATCCAACAGCAGACGAGAGGATCGCAAGAATCAAGTCAAAGATATGAAATATGAAGAAGCAAAACCCACCCAGCCAGAAAAGCCAAAAGAAAAAAGAATCCAAAAATATGAAGATAGTGTAAGGAGTCTCTGGGACAACTTCAAGCATACCAACATCAGAATTATAGGGGTGCCAGAAGAAGAGAGAGAGCAAGATATTGAAAACCTATTTGAAGAAATAATGACAGAAAACTTCCCCTACCTGGTGAAAGAAATGGACTTGCAAGTCCAGGAAGTGCAGAGACCCCAAACAAAAGGAATCCAAGGAGGACCATGCCAAGACACATCATAATTAAAATGCCAAGGGCAAAAGACAAGGAGAAAATCTTAAAAGCAGCAAGAGAAAAGCAGTCAGTTATCTACAAGGGGGCACCCATATGACTGTCAGCTGATTTCTCAACAGAAACTTTGCAGGCCAAA